>APFE031269694.1:5531-34831 GCA_000404065.3 Pinus taeda | reverse complement strand
TGTAATCTCAGTCACTAAGGGATGACTGTAATGACAAAGGTAATATTCCATGGTTTGAAGTTCCCCTCTTACTAAATTTTTAAATATATCACCACATTTTAACTGTTAGTTAAAGGAATTGTATTTGATTTGTAAACAATTCATTGCTTGATTTATAGATTTTGATTTTTTCCCTTTTTTATTTTTTTCTCAGATTTGGTATGAGATATCTTCCAAGATTTGGGTTCCCTAGTTTCCCCACCATAGCTACGAGGTTCAAATGCTATCATTAAATATTCTCAGAATGTTAAACGTTTCCAATAAGTGTGCTTTGAAACATTGTTGTTGCTTTTCCATGGTGTTAATGCAAATAAGCACTTTAACTAGTGCCATTATTTAGATTAAGTACCAAAATCTAGGTGGTCTTGTAATGATGGAGTGGTTGTTTTCTAGAAACTAAGGCCATATGCATTTTTATCTCTTATGTTGTCCTGAGATATTCAAATTCAGAATAAGAATTGAGATCTCATTTCCACTGTAGATTACATTCAGTTTCTTGAACATAATATATAGTAGATTATCTTTTACTAATCATCTGTGGATGTGATCCCTCACAGGAAAGGAAATTCAAAATGACTTTGATTTCACATTGATTTGTCAAAACATCCACACAGGAAAGGAGATTCAAAGTGACACTGATTTCACATTGATTTGTCAAAATGGAGGCAAGAGAAAAGGAAACTTTGTATTCAACAATGCTCTTAATTTCTTATGTACATGCACAAACATATTAGTACAAAATATTGAAGGGTTGCCTAAGTAATATTTTCCATTCCACTACATTCTTTACAGCTTGTAAATAAATAACTCGAAACAATTCATTACGCTACTTGTTATTCTTTATTAATCAGTGGTCACGATTTTGATATTGAACTGGCTAAGATTTTTCTTCCTTCTGTGAAATTGTGTGTTCTATAATGTTCCTTTTCCATTCACTATGTATAGCATATAAAGTGTTTCTAATGGAGTAGGAATATTGGAAAGTCTTGTGATCCTTGAACTATGTTACAAGGCAGAAACCCAACAGGGCAGGGTAGGTGCATCCCCACAAAGGGGTCACAAATACCAAAGTTGGTATTGGCTAGTGCCTTGAGCTAGAAAATTGTCTTTACCCTTGTATTAACAGTGAATCTCGAGAGGATTCTAATATTATCTTTATAAGATTTATATCAGTTAATATTGATGAATAAATTTCATGAGACATGAGCTACGATGTCCTTGCAAGGTGGTTGTTGATTATTGGAAGCTATGATGGCCATTATGTTAGGCCAGGTGGTCGCACTCCCTTGATCGTGAGCATGATTGTGATCAAGATGGAAGACTTCATAGTCTAGATTTATTGTTTAGCAGTGATAGTTAGTGGGCTCATTCACAAAACCTTCTATTTCACTAATCCTTTTTATAGAGTTGTCAGAATCAATTTCCAAAGGTTTTAGTTACACTATAGAGTTGAGTTTTAAGAGAGTTGTGATTCACAGTGTTAAGTATAGCAGCTATGACACTTGAACGAAGACAAGCATAGTAGAGGTATCAGACTTTGTTATAAGCTTACCTATATATTATAAGGGACTTGGTTGGTTTTTTTTTTTTATAATTTTATAAGCAAGTTCCATGTCGTGGAAATGTGAAAAAAAAACAGTGGTATTGCCACCATGTGGCTCTTGTCATATATGGTTTTATACTTTTTCAAAAAATTCTCTAAGAGTTCACAATGCTTAGATTCACTAGGGCTTACAAGTTTTATTATTTAGTGAAAGACTCGCCAAGATCTTACAGATTTTATAATTAGTAAAATATTTGCCATGCCTCGTGAGAGATTCACCAAAAAATTATATATACATATTATATTATTGATAAAATCGCCTTCCATTTTTCCTATATACCATGGAGTTTCGCCCATTTATTATACATATAAATTTAGGGGGGGTTCTTAAAATTTTCCCTGCTGGTTTCCCTCTAGGAATGTGCAATTTTCAAGGGGAAGTTGCTCATCCTGTAGCTAGACCAAGTCTTGGTAAGCAGACTGTGAGGGGAATGGATTGATTATGATCAACAGGTTGCCTTTGTGCAAGGAAAACACTAAAGATTGAGTATTTGAGGAAGAAAGACAACGTGTTGTGTATGGTTGGTAGGGAGGCTCCAAAACAGGTTAAGGAAAAATTTTGGATGGTGGTTGTAGCCTCTACAACACTTGGCGACACGCTGGTAGAACTCCATCTCTCTGCATAGACCTTTTTCGTGAAAAGAAATTCTAACACCTCTGGAAGTATTGTTCATTTGTTAGCTCATCTTGGTTTCACACTAACTTGATTGTAAGATGTATCATCTACCAAGCCCTTGGTCAATTGACACACATTCCAAGCTAAGGCAACACAGTGGTTTCGATTAGGGTTGAGGGGTATATAGGTGCACAAGCAGTATAGTCTTCAGAGTCTTAGTTTCATCTTTGGTGTTGCTCCACTACCAGCAGGCCTAGATAGTACCCTGGTGGAGTCACATAGGAACACAAGCATGTCTCTACTTCTAGTGAACTTGGTAAGTACCCCGGTGGATTTACTTGCATCACCTTCCTGCGTAAGAAGCCTTTCTCTTCTTTCGCCTTATTCATTTTTCATTTTGAATTCTTTTGAATTTTCATTTTCATTGTGCATAGCACTTATTCATTTCATAGGCGGAAGATTATTGAGAGCAGAGGAGGTTGTTCCAACAGAGAAGTAGTTTATTATATCTCTGACGTGCCTGTTAAGGTTTTCCCCATCACCTTACTCTACTTGACTGAGATGACAAGGGTTGACCCAAAAACAATCGACTAGAGAAGGTGACACTAGTTAGTGCGCAAGTGTTGTGCTTACACCAAGGTTCACTTTGAAGAGTACGTATTTTCGTTTGATGTATCATGGACTAAGAGTAACAATTTCATCATACAGAGGCAAGATGAGAGATAACCAAGTAGCCATAGCTTTACAAACCCTCTTGTACTTTACCCAGCTCATTTCATGAGTCACGCATGGTTTCATGCAAAACTAACCTATGAACGAAACAAGAAAATGAACTAACAATCAACAAAGTAAAGCAAGAGCAGAAACAAAAATGAAAGCGAAGCAAGTAAACAAACAAGCGAGAAGACAAACAAGCAATCAAAACATGAAATAAAAAAGCACGCAAGCAAACAACTGAAAGCAAACACTACTCCTACTCCTACACTAATAGTGCATGGGCCTGATCACGTGAGGTGATACTTCCAATGCAGCCACTGGCACATTGGTAGACCCATGTGGGTGAAGGCTTGGTTCGCCTAGTTGTGCGTACCAACATACAAGAAAGATATACTAGTGAAGATAGCCACACTTCGTGTTTTAAAGCACCCACGGGACATAAGTGAGTGCATGTGCATGACGAATAGTCCGTGAACTTATCATGGTGTTGTGTGACTCTACATGAAACTTTGAAGCAAAAGCACACTCTTGATTGAGACATGCAAGCAAACGAAAGAAACAAAGATAACTTGCATTGCGAACAAGTGCTTGCAATGTAAGACTCCTCCAATGCATGAGCAATGGGATCATGCAGTTTGAGTGGAGGAAGTATGATATGTGTGTGAGATGGATCTTCAATGCATACATACGAGTAATGAGGAGCCTTGGGTGATTGAACAGTTTCATGATCGGAAGTGAGGCTGACCCCAAGAGAGCAAGGGCACATAACCATCAACTCGGGCCGAAGTGCCTCGACAGCCTTGGGTGTCTCAACTTCATCATCAGATAGATCATCATGGCTTCAAAAGATCAACTGTGATAGATTCATGATCGTGATAAAAAATGGAAGCAAATGGATCACGACCGCCACAATCAGAAAAATCAATGAATTCTTCGACATCCTCATGATCAAATGAATCAAACGGAGGGGTAGATGAAAAGCGAACAAACTCATCTTTGTATTTCCGGAAAAGACAGATGAAGGATCAAGTAGATCTTCAATGATTAACTTATCCTCTTCGTTGTCGAATGATGGACTAGCATCCGGTGAGTCCTGCGAGTGTTCAACAGTAGGTGCATCCGTGGATGAAGACACACATGCAAAATCATGGATGGAAGGTTCACCAAAGAAGTTAGGAAAGAGCGAAAGGGGCTCGAACGGAAGGGAGTCATCCTACACCGAGTGTTGATGTTCAAGCTCCCAATCATACTGTTCATGAATGATAGTACTCGTTCACAACAAATGAAGAGTCTGAAATGGACAAACACAAGACAACATCATCAGGAGGAACACTTGAGTGCGAAGATGGAGGTCGAAGAAAAGAATGCATATGGGAACTTGAAGGACTCACAACTAAATCTTCACGAAAATTGAATGGAGTGATGTTGGGAGGGTGTGAAGGTTGAACATGTGTACAAACATGATCCTCAACATCATTGGGTGATAGTGAAACTGTTGAATGAGAGGGAGGTAAACAATCCATTGGGACAATGTGTTCTCCCACATGGGCTGCGTAGTTCCATTAATGAAGAAGGTTGAGTGAGGTTTGACATCAAGATTTCTCTTGGGACAGGAAGATTTCTTAAGACAATACTCGAACCGGTCCCAGAGATAAGAAAACTTCATCTGGCTCCTCGGAGCTTGAAACTCTAAGTCACAGAAGCATTGTCAAAAATCAATAATGGATTCATGCGGAGCCCTTCGTTGCTGTAATAGTTTCCAGTCAAGATTCTCTGGATCAACATGATGGAACATGTCTTCAATAAGATCACAGAAGTGCTCACATGAGTGCACAGTGTCAGTCAGTAGGCTGAGCACCCAACGAAATGGGGATTCACGGAGTGTGAATGTAAGCAGCAGACTGACCTGTTCGTCAGTAAACTCATCTTCCTCATAAATCATGGAAATGAAGTTATGTAAGTGCTCAGGTCAGGCCACTTTGCCTTCACCATCATATGTGTGAGTGAACAAGATATTGAAAAGGTTCCCCAAGATGGAGACATCTTCATGATTTGAAAAACACCTCGAGGGAAGAAGAATGAAAGATTCCATGAAGGATATGCAAAGGTTCAAAACTAGATGAGAGGACACTACTTGTCATCAAGCCCTCCTTCTAGCGCTAGAAATGTTGACGATGTTGGACCCACCAACATGTCAAGGGGATCTTCCCAGTATGAAGTCCCAATTAGACCTCAGATAGTTTGGTGTAGGAGTCCTAGTAGTGGATCATAAGGTAATGCCTTGACCGCAATGTCACACAGAGGCAAGTAAGCTAACTCTGTCAGTAGCAAGGGTGTGACTGATGTAGTAGTCAAGGAGTGAGTATGAGAGGTTCCAACACTTCAAAGGGAGAGGAAGGTGAAGGTGAGTTCCAGATTGAAAGGGATCAATCCCAACTAGGTTAGGAACACACAACACAAAGGACATGCACAACTTCTGGCAGAGCAGTCGTCACAGATGCGGTAGTCCCAACATACAAGGTAGGATAACACAAACAACACTCACGGATAAGTATGAGATGAGTGTGACAGTTGATATAAAAAGGTTCAGAGAAAGGTCTGTTTGATGTCCAGCATAGCAATAGACACGGACAATGAAAACATTAACAACATATGCAACACATTAACAACAATATTCATATAATTTTATACAAATCAGTTCATATACAAATACATAAGTTAAACAACATATATCATTAAGGCAACCGGAGCAGTCCAACTACAATAACAACATATGCATGAAAATGTGCTATCTTTTATTATATAAAGAAGTGTAAGTCACAATCATATAATACACCATGTAAACCTATTAGCCCCATCAGTGGAACGTTACAGCCACATCCACCTCCTCCTCCAAAGAGATGTACTAGCTCTCTGCAGTGGAGAAGCCAAGGCGCATTACAATACTGTCCAAGCCTTCTTCATGATAATCTTAGTAGAAGCTTGGCTAACTAAAAGCCCATATAATGAGTTATGAGGGACTATTTATAGCAAAGGGTGGGGTGACCCTTGACATTCCCCTTTGTGACAATTCAACTACCCTCATGACTCTTCACCTACTCTATGACTGTTACGTCCAACTGCTGGCACTCGAATTACACTTGACATGACTCAACATTACAATGCACATGTACTCATGTGAGACAACATGGCTTGAGAAAGCCTTGTAAGACATCATTTACACTTAGTCCATTGTGATGAGACCAACTCTTTGACATGCTTGTGATGGTGAAGGTGGTGAGCTGATGCCAATCTTGGTCATCCGTGATGATGTGCATGCACCTCATGGTGACATCTTGCTGAAGTGAACTCTTGCCTCTGTTGCAACCGGTGCATTGGTTCAGCCCCTTCATCCAATTCGTCTACTAACATGCGCGTGGTCTTCTTGGGTATGGTTGAACTGGAAACACACTAATGCATAATGTCCTTGTTGATCTTCAAGTGTGTGTTGGTTGTCATGCACATCAACTTGCTGAAGTACATGTTCAGCCCCATTTGGACTTGATTCTTGTCTTCACCTTGGTGAGTGTGTTGAATGGGTTGGAGCACATGCATGTGCTCAACGACATGCATGCTATTGGATCCATTGCATGTGATCAAAAACATTGCTCACCATGTTTTCTCTATTTCAGCTGCTGGGATAGATCCTTAAATCATACTAGTACAGTTTCATCTGCAGGTGTATGTCGTGCCCACTACTGTTCCTATTCTTGCTGCAACTCATTGGACTGTCTGTGCAGTTTCATGTTCTTCTCGAGTTGCTGCTTCAACACATGCAACTCCTCTTTATTCCATCTTCTTCCTTCACGCGATCTTCATGTCACACTGTTACTTCATAGCCCGAGTCTCCAATGTTGCTTTCATTATCAGTGGATCTGCTTGATCTTGCAACTTTGCTCTGCCCCTATGTTGTAAAAAACCTTCCTCTTGCATTCGCTGTGTTTGCTACGTTCACTGCATTCAGTATGCTGCCTTCAGTTGTTGTTCATGATGCTGCTCATTGTGATGTTGTTGCTTGATGTCCTTGTCCATGAACAACTTGATGTCTTCGTGAGTAGGTAAGCCCATGGAAACTTGATCGACTGCATCCCCACATGTGCTCTGAATGATGTCTTCATCTCTGCTCTCTTGGAAACCATTGTACCTATACTGCTGAGAGGCAGATGAACACCTATGATACCTGGAGACATGGCAACACTCATAGCAAGAAATATGTCAGTTGAAAACCAAAATGAACATGAAAACTAACATGCAGCATACATGGGTGAATGATCACGAAGGTTGTGCAATTTCGGCTGGGAGGTTGAGTAACTAGCTGCTAGAACTGCATAAAAGGGAGTCTGGACTAACTGGGAGGCTAGACTGGCTGTTGGATATGCAAAATGTGCAATCTAGTTGGGCAGTTGGCTGTTGGGATTGCACAACGCGTGATTCCAATTGGGAAAGACTACTGGCCTAGGGACAATTTTGCGCAAATTTTGGGCCAAGAAGCCACTGACCTCTAGAAATTCTCAATTAAGTCCAGGAGGCCAGTGTTGGGCCAAAATACAAAAATCTGGAGGGGAAGGTGAGCCTTCATTCTCTATATTGCACAAATTTGCCTTGGTGAAGGCAGAGACCGGGCCAAGGTTGGCCCGACTTGGCAACAGGAAATTGAAATCAAGTAAGTCGATGAAATGCATGGCGACACTAAGTGATAGCAGAAGTGATAAAAAGTGCATGCAAAACATGAATGGAAGGATGAGCAAACAGATCAACATGCATGTGGGTGAGGTTGTTCACCAGTTGGGCGAACGTCCGTGCAAAATAGTTTCATGCATGCGATAGTAGTGAGATAGCAATGAAATTTGAAACAGAGCTAGGACAAGCTAGAATATATGTAAACAATAATAGGCGCTCAAAGAAATCAAGCAAACATCACTCACACAAGCGAATACACAAAAGGCGACAAAAATGCTGGAAAAGACAAGTTGAGGCCACTTACCCATGAATAGTTAAGCTGGATGTGTCGAAGAGTCTTGGATGTCATGTGGGATGTCAGAACTCCAAGATCAATTTGAATGAATGACCTCTGATGCATCGAATAAACAAGTTTGGTCTCAAGACGGACATGCCACAAATCTAGGAAAAAGCGACACTTGGAGGTAAACTTCTAAAAATAGCTCCCTAAATCATGGGATTCCTTTTGCATGTTGTCTCTTGCTATTCCGGTAAGATCAAGTCATGCATGCATGCAGGTCAAGTTTCCTCGGTTCCGGGTGGAACTGGTCAACCGGACTATCCATGCATGCTAGTGCTCAACTGCTTGGCAAAAATGTGCATTCCTAACTGTAAGCTGGGCTGACTTCCCAAGGGGATTGTGAAATTTTTGGGCCCAGCAGCTGACTGCTGCCCATATTTGTGCAAATCTTGGGCTGAACAACTTGTTGATGGGAAAAATAGCACAAATCCTGCTGGGAGGGTTGGTTGGCAGGATTGCGCATTCCTGGAGACCAATAGGATATCAGAGAGGGTTGCAAAATTCCTAGAGGGAAAGGCTGGTTTCCCTCCAGGAATGCACAATTTTCAAGGGGAACTTGCTCAGCCTGGAGATGGACCAAGTCAGGGTAAGCAGCCTATGAGGGGAATGGATCGACTGTGATCGACAGGCTACCTTTGTGTTGGGAAAACACTAAAGCTTGAGTACTTGAGGAAGCAAGACAAAGTGTTGTGTAAGGTTGGTAGGGAGGCTCCAAAACAGGTTAAGGCAAAATTTTGGAGGGTGGTTGTAGCCACTACAACAAATCCCTGCCCCATGCTCCTTGGGATCAACTGGGATATTGACATGAATAGGGTGATCAATTTAAAGAAGCAGATAATGTCATTTGAAAGGAAATCACTCAGCGTAATAGTACCCCTGGACCCTGCAGAAGGACCACGCTATACTGAACCGGTTCGCGATTATGAAAGTGACGATGATTTGGACCAGATTTATAAGATAACAATGCAAGATTGAGATTGGGTGAATTTGACAACTGATGGACATATTGCATGGGACTGCGAAAGCTCTTGCACATCAGATTCAGATGAGGAATTGGAACATTGGCATAATTGATTGTACGAAGTGTCTACGCTACGTTGTAACATGATGACCAAATTGTTGCGTTGTTTATCATTAGAGGTAAGAAGTCTGCCTTATTATGACGGTTTAACTAACGTTGATAAATTTTTGGATGCATTTGAAAGGGAAGTGCCAAAGAAGCATCATTTCCAAGCCTTGGACTTGGCACTGCTCACTACGCCTACCAGATGGTGGGGTATGCATAAAGGCAATTTCGACGGATGGCGCAAATACAAAAGATTGATGAGGGTGCGGTTTGGTCACCAAAAGGTATGATTGACGGATAAATATGATGGGAGGAGTGATCCGCGTGATCACTTAGCCAAATGGACCGATGCTTATGGAGCAGAACTGCAATCGGAGTGGGTGCATCTGTTATGTCACACCTTGGATGTAATACCTATGAATTGGTACTTGGAGACAAAGCTCCGCCATGGCACGGCGAATGCGATATTTTGAGACAGGGGTTCTTGATGAAATTCAGCTTTGAGGATGGATTTGAGTGCATTGATGAAGCACTGGAGAAGGTCAAGGCAATAATCTTCCGAATCCCACAAGATCCCTTGGATTTGATTCAACCAGATTGGACCACCCAGCTTGGCCATGCGTTGGAGTGCTACAATATGACTGTTGAAGAAGAAAAGGAGGATCCAAGGAACACTAACATCCTAGAGACAGAAGGTCACCATGAAGTTGAGGGGCTGCAGATAAAGACTCGATATATCTCTGTGTCGCTGAAAACAAGACAACTGAACATTGGGATAGAGGTGAAGCAGAAGTTTACGAACATAGGGGATTACTGGGATGATGCTACAGTGGATAAGGTCACCAAATTGCTCTGTGAGTACCAGGATTTTTTCCCTACAAACTTTTTCAGACTTGAAAGGGATAATAGGCGAATTGGGAGTAATGAGGATAACATTGAAACCAGACGTGAAGCCTGTGAAATAGAGTCCATATCGCCTCAATCCTAAGTACAAAGAAAGGGTCCACTTAGAATTGGACAAATTGTTGGCAACGTGAGTCATTGAACTGATGGATGAGTCTGATTGGGTTAGTCCCATGGTAGTTCAGGAAAAGAAGTAGAAGGATGAAACAAGGATCTGTGTAGATCTCGGGAAGCTGAATGATGCTTGTGCACATGATCCTTTTCCAACTCCATTCATCGATGAAGTGTTGGATAATGTAGGAGGACATGAAGCATATTCATTCACTGATGGGTTCTCGGGGTACCATTAGATCAAGATCGTGCCCAAAGATAAGAGTAAGATGACCTTCTCCACTGAATGGGGATGCTTTCAGTATACTAGAATGCCTTTTGGACTGAAGAACGCGTTGTTGATATTTTCACGCGTGGTCATCGCGACGTTCAAGGACTTCATTCATAAGTTTTTGGAGGTACAATTTGATGACTAGACAATGTTTGGGTTGGTAAAACACCATGTAGCTAGTCTACGCTTGATGCTGGATACATGTCGAAGGTATTAGATTACGCGAAATTTGAAGAAATGTTTGTTTTGTGTTCCCTTCAGAACCTTGTTGGGTCATGTAGTATGCAAATAAAGATTAATGGTGGATCCAGCTAAGATTGCGGTTATAATCAATTTGGAGGTGCCAAGAAGTGTCAAACAGCTGCGCGCAACGCTGGGGCATATTGGCTATTACCCAAAGTTCATCAAGAGCTATGCCTAGATTACCGTGCCAATGGAAAAAATGTTGAAGAAGGATGCTACATTTGTTGGAATGAATAATGTCAGCGGAGCTTGGATGTGTTAAAAGAAAAGATGGTCATCGCGCTGATCCTAGTCTTCCCAGATTGGAAGAAGGAATTTCATGTGCATGTGGATACGTCATGTATTGCGCTGGGAGTAGTATTGACACATGCCGATGAGGGAGAGTTGGATCACCCTATCTCATTTGCAAGCATGAAGTTATCTAAGGCTAAAAAGAACTATTCAACGATGGAGCGTGAAGGGTTGGCTATGGTGTACGCACTCCAGAAGTTCAGGCATTACTTGCTAGGTGAACAGTTTATGATGTATACTGACAATTCTACATTAAAGTACCTGGTCAACAGGCTTGTTTTGGGGGGAGGGAGGAATATGCATATGGCTGCTTTTGTTTCAGGAATACGATTTTGTAGCCATTGTGAAGCCAGGGCGATTAAATGTAGGACTAGATCATCTGTCGCGCATTGAAACAGGGGATGAGCCTATCAATTTAGAGGAGGGGCTGCCTGACGCGTAACTCTTTCCGGTGCACGTAGTAGATAATCACTTTTTAGACATTAGCCCTCTTTTCAGACTTTTGATCTTCCAACTCAATATCTGATTGTTCTGTATTTTCTCTCTTAAATCCTTTCTCCTTCAAAGAATGGGTTTCAATAGAAATACACTATTTCTCTTTAGTTTCATCTGAGAATGGATCTTACAAAAATTGATCACTATTCCAATCATCTTGATTACCCAATTTTTTTAGCTCAAGTCTATTATCATGCATGAAAGGACTTGAACTACCCTTGAGTCTCTTGTCTGAGATAACACAGTGAGGATCATAGTGCCATGTCTCTCCCTTCAGAAAATTCATATTTTTCAACATTTCCTCCACTTTCTCTAGAGATTTTATTTTATTCACAATAAATCTCCCCAGTGCTCTTTCGAGTTTAAAAATATGCTCTTTACGCCCAAAGACAAAATGTGTCTAGTCCACCTATAAAATCTGCCTTATAAACTCCAAATATAAGATCCTCATTAGTAGAAAAACTAGGAGTTGGTATGGTTGAGTTTTTTCCCCATATAATGTAATTCTTATGTAACCTTTGAAAAGAAACCAATCTCCTACCCTTGTATCAACATTGATTTGCAAACATTCTTTCATTTCTAGCCAAATTCTAGGAGGAGGTTGATCATTTGTGAAGGTAATAGACATAAAAGAAATGAGGAACTGAGAGAACCCTTCATTTTTCCCATTCTTTCTGATTACATTGATTCAATCAATGACCAATTAGGGTTTATTTTGTACATTCAACATATTCAAGCTAATATGAGGAAACATAGATGCATGTAGATATAGAAAACAAGTGAACTAAATACGAAGGATATCTTAAACATCTAGTGTTCTAAAATTGTTTTAACTGGAAATTGATTGAATGGGATAGGTAATTTGGGAAATCCGGGCTAATTTCTAGCTTTAACATCAAAATGAGAAGACCAAGGGATTTTTCATTGACCATCTTACTATTATCTTCCCCAAGAACATATAAAATAACTGATAGATTTCCTGAGAAACCTCAGAAAATATATGAAGAGGGTCATAAGAAGTTGGTTGGGAAATCAAGGTTTTTGAGGATAGAAAAAATTTAAATATATTTTCACTATCATCCTGAGACAAAGACTTATACACTTGGACTAACCCTTCATCAATGAATTGTTGGATTTTTTCATCAATAGGGAATTGGAAGAATCTCGAACAAGGGTTGGGGTAACTTGAAGGACCTTGTTTCCCATTCTAGAAATAATGAAATCCCGTTGAGGGATGTAGGTAGCTCCCAAGAAACTAATAAGCTATGGAAAATCATAAGAAATGGGGATAATTTTGTGATATAACGCTGACTAGAAAAAATGAAAGAGGTCTTTCGATTGATTAAAATGACCAAGAGCTTCTTGATGAATGGTTGGAAGATCAAGTGGACATTGACAATCATAAATGTTTTCTTCTCAGTCTATAAGAGGGATTTTATCACGGGCTTGTGATTATGAGGACTAGAGTGTTTTTAATTTCATCATTATTGAATGCATCGAGGACTGAAATTTTGAAAAGATAAGAATAATTAAAATACTTGGTACGTGTTAAGAATTAGAATGAGACTATAACATAGATAATAATGAAACACTTCAAACAAATGGCTCAACTACCCTTCAACTTCTTTAAAAATAATTTATGTGTCTTTCTTAGCTTGAAATACCCTTTTGTGTTTAAAATTGTAGCATCATTTCTCCAAGCTCGCTTGATTGACGATTTTCTCAAATCCATAAACCACTATGCAGGGACTAGCTTTGGTAGTTTCAGACAGAAGATGGGGAGTCCCCATGTTCAATTTCAACCATCAATATGATGATCAAAAATGTCAAAAAACCACCAGTGTGGGGGTTCGACTTGTTTTAAACTCAAATTCATATGAACCCCAGTCTTTCGTTGGATGGTGGGCCTCATACACATGTTTGGAAATGAGGGTTAGAATTTGCACGTTCCTTAAGCTTTAGAATAATCAATATGTTTTATTAATGTGATCCAAAATGACTATGAAGCCAAAGTATTAGAAGTAGTCCTCTATTCCTTTTATTCCATGCTAAGTCGACTTGAGGTATACCATATCAAGGGAAAATTACGAAAATGTAATCTACTTTACCTATTATTCCATGTAAACTACAAGTGATGTGTGTCACATCAAAGAAAACTATATTAAGGTGGAAACAATCCATTTATATTACTTGTGATTTCCATTTTCACATGATTTGCTTAGTGTCATCATTGACTTGTCTTCATTTGTGGTTCGACAGAACATTCCAACCCTTGATATAATTAATATTTTTTGTGAGACTTATTGGAAAAGATTATCAATGTCTTAGTTGAGTAAGTGTTGATATATTTTTTGGTTCTTATATGATATATTTACAGATTTGTTTTTGACACAAATGATTAGGTTGATACTAAGTTTACGTCAATACGTAGCAGAGAAAAAACCTGGAGAGAATTACACTTTTCAAGCTAATGCATATTCAAAAAGAGAGAACATAGACATACACCTGAAACCTTATTATAAAAACCTATTGTAAGCATACAATATGAGAGCTATAATTTTTAGGAAGAAAAAAACAAATATCTTTTTATTATAGAAAATGAGTGTTTACATATGTCAAATAGATCATAATTTCCCAAAACATTGTCCACATAAAACATATTGACTAAATTTACATTTATATAAAAAAAACTTCCATATGTACGATAACATTTTCATTCTAGTTCTAGTACCCCCAGAGAAATATATCCTCTTTTCCATATGTCAATTATCATAGTACTTAGGTATGTGTAAATAAAAATACTAGTCTATAATTTCCTATAATAACTAGTATCCCACTTTTACCTATTGTGCCATTTAATATAGATCATGATATCCCCAAAAAAGATAGAATTATAGGCAAACAAAAATTAACACGAGAGAAAACTATAAGAAGGCCACAACAACTATGCCTTAGGAATTTTTCCCACACCATGTAACTTGTCATTTCTAAATGATTTGTAGTTGAATATGAGAACTATATAGAAACTATAAATATGATAGAATTGGACTCCCAAAAAGACAAATTTATAAAATCAACCATTAACTCCTACAGTAAGGGGGTCAATTGAAATTTTTTCTGATGGGGCTCCAAAACTACCACTGTCTGAACTTTGCTCATCTTCTTGATTCTTCTAAGCTTGGACATCAACAATCTGGTGACGTAATGCTTCATTCTCATACTCTACCTAGTTTACATGAGTTTTGAGTTGCTATACTCGATCCATGAGGAAGTGAATTGAGTTATAAAGATGCTAGATATGCTCATGGAGAACCATTTGCTACATGTTGGGCAAGGGGTAGAGGGTGAGGACAATATTTATAGATATTGGAACCTCTTGGCACTATAGGGGTGGAGCTAAAACAATCCATGTGTCTTGTTGCATTGAGGAAGCGGTACCGAGTCAAGGAGCATGAGCTTCTGGAAAAGAAAAAGGAGCGGGACTACAATTGAAAACAAAGGGGATGGGGAACTTGACAAGTAGAGAGCATAAAGGGAGGAGGAATGCACAAGAGAAGGAGACAGTGGAGAATTAGAAAGTGGATCTTTCCAAGGAAGGCATTAAATTATCCCCTCTCCAGAGCTTTGACTAAGTAAAAAAGGCACAACTATCGAATTGAGAAAAAACCAGTGCTCCAAGGGGATAATTTAAATTAGAGCATAGAAAGATAATACATGTATATTGCTTCTCTTTTAGCCAGTATTTGACCTCAAAGGTCATTGTACATTTTAAAAAAGGAATTGAAACATTAAAAAGAGTTTTTTTTTTCCAGAGAAAAAAACGGTAACTTTTTATTAATAATGTAATAGAAAAAGTTACACCACTTAATCGAGTAAAACTCAGCTCAAGACGCCAACCTAGGTTCAACGAGCTTTACACATATAACGCAGCGCTAGAGGACTAACGTGCTCAAAGAAAAGAGAGATAAAAGAAAGAAGGAGACGTGAGAAAAAGAGGAAAGGAGAGGGGGCAGAAACAAGCCCACATCAGAATTTCCTCCCCTTTTTCTTTTCGACTTTACGCCACTCTCCCAGAGAGGGTTCGGTCGGAACTATGACTATTTGTGTTTCTGAATTCTGGATGCCAGGTTCTTTGTCCGAATCTGAACTATCAGAGAGGTGTTGCCGTTTGAGACTTCCAAGAGCGAGATCTGTGCCTGTCTGAGCTTCCTTGTTTTCTGATGAAAGTCCCTTCTGATTTTCCATTTCTTGTGATACCGTGGTCTTATCTGCTAGGATCTCTTCCTCTGCTGCTTCTGATTCTTCGTCCTCTGAATCCGGGGGTGAAAAATGCCAACCTTTCTTCTGTTTCCCTTTCTGTTTCTTTTTATTTTTTACTTCGGGACATGTGCTTTGTAAATGTCCTGTCTGCCTACAGATCCTACATCTGAAGGCTGTGTTTTCATAATCTAGGACCTGTAACCAGTTCTGTTGTTTGTAGATCAGCATTATATTATCCGGCAAACCTTTGCTTAGATCTACTTCCACACAGATACGTGCAAAGGTGTAGATTCTTTCATCGATTCTTTCCAAATCTGTTTTGATATATTTCCCTATGCTGTTTCCAATACCTTCCAACACATGATCATTCCAGAAATGAAGAGGAAGGTTGTATAATCTGACCCATACTGGCATTTTGGTTACAGTCATTGTATTTGGATCAAAATCTGGAAACCATGGGGTCAAAAACAACCCCGTTGATCCCCAAAACCATGGCCCATCTCTGATTACTGTATCTCTGGCTTCCTGGGATGAAAATTTTACTATGAAGAACCCCTTTGAACATAGATGAATGTCACAATCCATGGTCCAACTGGTGAATATCCAATGAAACAGATCCATAGGTTTTGGCCAGAAATTGTTAAAACGGCAAATGAGAGCCTGAGTTTCATAAGAGTTAACAAAATCATCGAGTCCTGACGAATCTAGATTTAAAGCTGGGGTATGCTCAGCCTGATCTACTATGTATGGCTTGGGCATGTGGCCGCCTTGTTCAGAAGAGGGTCCTGGAGTCCTGCTGCCCTGTAAAATATTTTTGTAAGATAAACCTCCCTTTGGTTGGTGCTGGGCTGCTGTTTTTTTTCCTTTTTCTCCCCCTGAGGAGCTTGTCTGTCCCTGAGGCAAGACCCCTCCTCTCAGTCTGAGGTTTAATATGATGGTTGATCCTGGACTAATCCCATAACTTTCCAGTGATCTGTCATCCTGAAGGGACCGCCCACCACTGACGAGGTGTTGAAACTGAACTGGGAAACCCATTTCTGCCCAGATTTGTTTTTTCAGCTGCAAAGGGGAGTCTCCTGCATAAACAAATACTAACCGGGTATTCCCCTGAGGGGGTTTTATTAAAATCTGAAAACAGGGGTTCGATACCTGTTCTGGCTGAAAACATTGATGAACTTCACCGATGAAGGGATCTTTGAAGCACTGCGAAGCCAGATCACAGCTCCCTTCCCTTTCTGGAACCGCCGTTTTTTCTTTTTCAGTTTTTCCTGGGGCTGTCAATCGGGCCCTCAACGGATCGAGATGGATCATCGGACCTGTAATCCTTCGCACACCGTGGGCGCATGCATGGATTTCAAGACTGAGGAAAACGTGTTCCAGTGTTTGCATGCATGGTCTTCCAGAATACAATGAAGATGTGGGTCTGTGGTATTTTTCATTGGCGGTCTTCTCCACCTCGGATCCGGTCCAGGGACCATAGGGACCGTCTGGGGCAATAGACAGTGTGGGCAGAAGAACAAACCCTCTACTATAACTCTGCCCTTCATGTAATGGCGACCGGATCTGTAGCAAGGAGCCTCCATTTGGCCGTGTGAACGCCACCACACATCCCCAGCAAAAAGAAGGAACACCCTTGCCATTGAATGGAGATTCTGGACTTGTTTGACTGCTCCTCAACCATCCAAGAGCTGGAGGAGATCGGCCGGAGCCGCGCAGCGTCCGACCGCTTATAGAGGACCACTTCCATGAAGGAAAGTTTCGCCCCCGCTCCCATTCTTTACGGAACCAGACTAAAAAACCTTTACCATTCGTTGGATCTTCTTCACGCCATGGGGAAACATCTTGGATGCAGGAAACTTCTAACTGAACCCATAACTGGTCACAGATTTGCGAGAGATTTGGGGCTATGTCGGCGCAAAACCAGTGGTCTGTAACCCTAGATTCACGTTCGAAGCCTGCCGCGCCTGCTCCCGCTTTAGCCATCGTGTCTCTTGTGTCCAGCAAATCCGTGGGTGGTGAAATCTCCTTCCTATCGAGGCATAAATTTTGTTTCATTGAAACATTAAAAAGAGAGTTAGGGAAGCCCATACCACTAAATAAAAGATCACTAAATTTGAAAATTGGGATATGTTGTAGCTCTTCGATACCACAAAATCTCCTAATTTACTTCCTTTTGAGGAGACATGTGAACCAGAGAAACCTGAGCCAAATTTCACATAGTATTTTTAAGAATGATGAGGAATAATTGTTCATCACATAGAGTATGAAGCGAGGATGTGACCTAAATTCCTTCACCCCAATAACTTCTATATACAAAATGAATCCACCTCACATCAATAAGACCACCTTTCTCTAGCTACCAGAGACAAAGGAAATTCTCTTGGCATTTCTTCAAATGAAGTCCTTGCATGGCTATCATCTTGAAGGGAAACATTTCCCACACTTGAGAAATCAATTTAGACTTCAATTGCAATGATTTTGCTTGCCTTGTGACCCTCCTGTGAGGTTGAGTGAATATCCTCTTTTTAGCAAAGAACCAATCATCCATATAAATATCCACTTTCCTGGCTAGGGAGGGTGCTTCCCGAGCATATGTAATACCCTCCAGATTAGCGTTTATTATGATATGAAGTCTCCCTTCATTTTAGGATGGGATGATGTTTGAAACCAGGAGAGTCCTTAAATTGTCTGTTTATTGTGAACCATTAGTTACTTGTCTTTGATGTCATATGATTTAACTTTTCAATTAGGTGACAATTATAGGATTTTCTATAGTGGTTACCTTTCTTGGGATATACATAAGCATTGCAAGTAAGCAATATTTCT
This sequence comes from Pinus taeda, assembly GCA_000404065.3. NCBI lineage: Eukaryota > Viridiplantae > Streptophyta > Pinopsida > Pinales > Pinaceae > Pinus > Pinus taeda. Next base: position 16,331 of record APFE031269694.1, on the reverse strand, counting down.
ATAATGTATATCTATTCCTATACATTTTTGTTATGATTTAATAGATAGACATTTATGGGTTAAATTATTCTGTTAATTAATTTTGGTTTTACCAGTGGCTACTAACATTGTTTCCTTCTTTATGAGATCTCTAGGTATACCCCTTGAGTTCAACCATTATTGTGTGCATGCATGTGGGAAGTTGAGGAATATATATCTACTTTTTGAACACAAATTGAAAGATTCAATCCAATTAAAGCCAAAGCAAAGGTTCAAAAACTTAAGAAGAGGATCGTGACTTAAACTTGTCAAATTATGGAATGCATCTTCAAAACAAGTTGGCTCAAGTCCAGGATTGAATGAAAATAAATTGAGTGATTTATCAAGGTAATTAGAGTCAGATCCTTCATGGGATTGGCTAGCTATTACAGGGGACTCATTCAGAATTTCTCAAATATTGGGAAGATTAGGTTGCAAAGAAAAGGAATTAAATTCTAGTGGACAACAATTTTTTTTGCCAACTTTAAGAAGTTGAAGTACTTTTTCACACATGCACCAATACTAAGGTTAACAAACCTAGAGAAGGATTTTTTGGTATGAAAAAATGCTTCAAGGAATGAATCAGAGGACTCCTAATGCAAGAAGGACAAGTGGTATGTTATGAATCAAGAAAGTTGAATGAGCATGAGAAAAATTATGCCACTCATGACTTGGAATTAGTAACTATAGTGCATGCATTGAAAATGAGGAGGCATTACCTCCTTGGAAGAAAATTTGTTTTGATTTCATATCATGGAGGGTTGATGTATCTATATAATCAACCCAATTTGAATGCAATATAGTCAAGATGGAGAACATTAATTAATGAATTTCATTTTGAAAAATATATCAAAGGAAAATAAAATAAAGTAACAGGTGGACTTAGTAGGAGACTATAAATATCTCATGTGGAAAATATCAATGTTTGTGAAGTTAACATCTGAGAAAGGATTAAACAAGCAATGTAAGAGGATGATAATTACCAACAAGCAAAGGAACACTTGCAGCTAGAACAAAAAGGAACATTAAGCAAGAACTACTCCCTTATGGAGGATGAGCTGTTAAATTTTAAAGGAAGGTGGTATATACCTTGTATGGGTGAATTGAAGAAGCTCATTTTTGATGATTTTAATAAAACACCATATTATAGTCATTCATATTATTATAAAGTGATAATATCCATGAAAAATATGAACAATTGGCCAGGCATGAACAAATATGTGGTAGAGTACACTGCCAAGTTCCTAGAGTGCCGCAAGTAAAAGTGGAATGTAGACATGAAGTGGAATTGCTACAACCAATCCCCATTCTTGAATGGAAGTCGTAAGTCATTTCAATGGACTTCATCATCGAGCTACCATGGAAATCAAAGAATCATGATGCAATAATAGTGGTGGAAGATAATTTGAGTAAGGTAGCTCATTATGTAGCTACTAAATCCACTCGTAAGGTAAGTGATGCTGCTCAAATTTTTTTAAAAGAAATAGTGAAACTGCAAAGTGTACCCAAAAATATCTTCTTAGATAGGGATGTTAAGTTCACCTTGAAGTTTTGGAAAGTGTTTTTTGTTTTTTTGTTTTGGGATAGAGTTGGCTTTCAGCACAATGTACCATCCTCAAATAGATGGGTAGAATAAAAAAGTTAACAGGGTGTTGGAAGACATGTTTAGAATGTATGTTATGCATCAATGTAAGAGGTTGGAAGAGTTTCTACCAACAATATATTTTTCCTACAAAAATGGACACAATGAATCATTAAATATGAGTCCATCGGAGGCTTTGTATGGTATAAAGTGTAATACACCTTTAAACTATAATGATCTAGTGAAAAAGGTGCATATCAAACTTGATATGTTGAAGGAAATGGAAGAGGAAGTAATTTCCACCAGAAAACAATTCAAAATAGCTCATGACAGGCAAAATATCTACTCAAATAAGTAGAGGATACACAAGGAGTTCAAAGTAGGGGAATTTTTTTACCTCAGCATCATACCAAGGAAGAGTTCACTAAGAATTGGGTCTCGTGCAAAGCTAGCACCTATATTTTGTGGACCAATTTAGATTATTGAAAGAGAGGAGCCATTGGCCTAAACATTGGCCTTTCCACCCACAGTGAAAGCACATAATTTTGTCCATATTTTTTTTCTTAAAATGTATGTGCACAATGCTAATCATGTTGTTCATTGGTTTATGATACAGGTGGAATCTGGGGAATAATTCTAGGTAAAGCCACTGCGCATTATGGATCAGAGGAAAATCACACTCTAGAATTGAGTAATTGAGTAGGTCAAGGTTAAGTGGAGGCATGTTGGACCATATGAGGCCACTTGGGAGATGGTTGACTAGATGAGGGTATCATACCCATTTTTTGTTTTCTTAGTAAAAAAATGTAAATGTAAATGTAAATTTAAAGAAGTTATGTATATAAAGCTCTTGTAAATTATGTGTTTGGATATAAAACACTGAGGATGATGCATAGACGATGTTCCTCTAAGGGTGGGGTCTCTTACAACCCTTTTTGTTATCCCTCTTGTATATGTTTCTATGAATCAAAATCCATGTAAATAATGTGAAAAGGTAACACATTGAATGAATGAGGGAAGTGGACAAGGGTTTAAAGGACTGAGGAGGAGGGGTCACGTGTAAGCCCAAGCCACTATATTTATTTCACCACCTATCTCCCTACTGAATTGATAACCATGATGGTGTAAGCATTGAATTCATGTATGGATAATTAAGTGATGTATGATTCATACATTATTGTTCTCATAGATTGTGTAGACATGGTCAAAACGCAAGAGAAGAACATGGAAAGAACGGTCCCAACGAGGGATGAAAGGGGGGATTCATAGTGTTTATGTGTTAGTAGAAAATTACATGGTGCTAGATAGTGAAAGAAAATAGAAAGGTGTGAATTAGTAGAGAATGAAAATATGCTAAGGAGAAATAAATTTCTAGCATGTGTTGTATTTTTCAAGATGGTATTCCTTGTGTTTGCTAAGACCTGTGTGTGTCTATGAATTGGTTGCATTGTGGGAGTTAAGTGGATTTGAATCATCTAATGGATTTCAATCCTTGGGTTGATAAATAATTGTGGTGCTATATGAAGGTAAGATGATAACTCACTTGTCTAGCTGAGACACTCATGTGCTTGCTAAAATGAGATGATAAACCACTGTGATTTCGTTGGAATTGATAAACAACTTATGTGCTAGTTCAATGAGCTAATAAACCACTTGGATAATGGGATATTGACTCCATTAGTGCTAGCTTAGAGAAGCATATGATAAACTACCCATGTAGTTTTTTCATCCTCTTGGTATTGAATGAAATCTCACTGGGTCTTGGTTGAATTCCCTGTGATTGGTTTTTATTTGGGTAGAGGTCACTGTGGTGTTTAGTGCTAGAAGCGAGCTATAAACCACTTAGACAATGTTTCTTTCTCCCTATTGATCTATGACTTGACTTTGATTGAATATATATCCATGGTGGTGCTTATTACTAAAGGAAGTTGATAAAATAGTTGAATAGTTGATTCATCTTGTTATTTGGTTGACTGGTATTAGTGTAATACCCTTGAGAACTTATCTACTCAGACATTGAATCTGGCTCGGGGGTTGTCAGCTGCAATAAATATTGCAATGTAGTTGGCCTATGGTTTGGTGGAGAGTTGAAGTCCCTCCCTTAGTTTCCAATCACTCGGAATTAATAATATATGTTGTTTACTTGTATACCTATTGTGCTTGAATCATGAATATTATTGTTATATAATAATGGGTGTGTCAACACTATTAATGAAGGATTGTGTTTTCATGTGTAGTTGCAATGAGATGCATTGTATATTTTTTCTCATTATATGAGGGACTAGTAGATCCCTATACATGATAATATAGTTCTTGATTTGCAGAGTTACTTGCATGATTTTTAATGGTTTTTTTCAGAATCCAATTAGGCTACTATGGTGTGTGAAATTCAATGATCTAACTATGGTAATTATTAGAGGATCATTTTGTTTGAGCATTAAATAATTTTGTTGATAAAATAACTATATGTGGCTTGTTATGAATTAAGTTGGAGTTTTGTTGTGCATGACTAAATGTTGTCTTCCTTACTATTGAAGAAATGAATGTAAAATTACATCCTACATACGAATACACCTAGGGATTTATGGAGTATCCTCTTCCAAAGAGGTCTAGGTACTATTGTAGTGGGAATTATAGGGCACTGTGGCCATGGATTGGCCTGTTATAATGCTTGAGTGGTAGCCATGTTTACATCTCCAAGAATGTGGTGTTATTAATGGTTAACACTTGATTTTCATTGAATTAATGTTAAGACATATTCCCCAGGTTGTGCATACTTTGGGTGTAACCATGCTCTCTAGAGAACCTTGGTTTAAACCCAAAACGGTCGAAAAAATCTTAGAAAATAACTCTAAGTTACTAAGTCAGAGATCGCCTTGTATTTAGCTTATCCAGAAAAGTTTGGGAGTTTAGATGAATGAAAGAAGTGTTTATTATTATGTTGTGGTGGAAACAAATTCAAATGGACTAGATACAACTTTGGAGGTATAGACATATATGGGAGTTCAAGTGTTTGAGAGGATTGTGCTAACAAATATTGTGTTGGGTTTAGATTTATAATGAACTCGAATATAGTTTCAGACCATTCAATTAAAATTGTGTGTAGAGTGGGGCCCTCTAGTGGAAGGTAAGAATGGATCTAAACTTCATTATGGATAGCAGGTGCATTTGGAAGTTCAAGCCATCCAGGGTGAGCTCGAAATAGTGAGGCTGGGAGGCTCAAGTGTGGGCTAGGGTCAACCATGTGTGCTGATAGGAATTAGTCTAGAGTTCTGAGAGTCCAAGATTTTTGTAAAGATACAGGAACGCAAAATTTTGGAGTTGGATATAATGCGTATAAATGCAACTAACATGCCAAGGTCTAGAGATGTGGGCCATGAGGATAGGTGATGTGGCGGGCACCACATGGACCTAGCCATGGCCACGTGGGCATCCTAAGGAGACATGGTACCACCTAGGTGAGGTGGGGTTGCCACGACGATGCCACATGGAAAGTTCTTGCCTCAATGGAAGGGTCAAATGATCAAAATTTAATTGGGCATGAATCTTGATCTAAGTATCAGATCAAGATAAAATTTATATCATCGAAAAGCACTCGATGTGTTGCCACAATGTTGTTAGTAAAAATTAATTTCGCTAACTTTGAAGAAGGATAAATTTTGTAACCCTATTCCATAATGAGACTATGGAGGTTGGGTTAATTGAAAGTAACACCTCCCATTGAGCCTAGAATATTTTCTAGAGGGTGGGAGGAACCATTTCGACCTAGTAAATAATATTAGTTTAAAATGCATGATAACATTCATTCGTACTCTTTGGGATCAAGAAAAAAGGATGTAGAGTTAAATGTTATCAATAAATGAAGGCTTAACATTTTTATTTGTGAAAAAAGTATTGATTAAATGAGATGTTATTGTTGAGGTTTTCCATTACACCAAAACTTGTAGGCATTAGTAAACTTCCAAACCCTTACCATTACCTTCAGTGGGAGGTTAGTCCCATATTCCTAGGATATTTATTAGTTCATGTGATCAATTCCTAGAGGCATGCCAATTAGCCCATTACCATCCATCCACGTAACTCGGGGAAATTAATATTGGGCCAAGGTTCTGATACCATGTTGATGTTTTCCATTACACCAAAAAATATAGGCATTAGTAAACTTCCAAACCCTTACCATTACTCTGAGAGGGTGGTTAGTCCCATGTTCCCAAGGTGATGTGGTGGTTAGTCCAACAATTTTATCTCTTAATGTTTTTTATGCATAGTTTCATCGCCACTATATGCATAGGAGGGGCATTATCTTCATAACAAGGGAAAACCAATATTACCCAAAAAATGGTAAATATTTATCATTGATGCATATAATGGAAATTCTATTATATCTCTCATGGGTGCATACCAAAATAAACACTAACCATCTCAACCATGTGGGAATTGGGAGGTATTCTAGTAATGAAGTGGGAGGTTTTCAAGAACCTCTTGAAAAATTTGGTTTTATTGTATCATGTATGATGAGGAGGAGAGGATTTAATACCACTATTATCAGAGGAGAAAATGGAAAAGTATACAAAAGTGTAATATAAAGTTTTGAAATGAATTCATCCAATTTGGAATAAATACCAATCCAACGTAGTTGTAAATTAACTCAATGAAATTCACAATGACATTAGGAGGAAAGTTTTTCTATTGAAAACTATGAATATTGATGATGCATGTGTATAGCTCCTATCTATTTAATCTAATATATATAATGGGTGGAAAATGGTTCTAAGTACTAGAACTAGTATTGTGCTTTCAATAAGGGAGTGGAGAAGAATGGAAAAGGGAAAAACAAGAATATTTTTGCAACTACACATGTGTGCAGGGAACATCATAGACATTGTTATCATTACAATATTAATAGTCATACTAAGAAAAATGTTGGAAATTTAATCCAAAGAAGGATCCTAGGAACTACAAGTAGGAGTAATGCAAGAAGAAAAATCTTCTAACAAAAGCAAGAAAGGAGATAGAAAGAAGAAGAAAATGTGGGAATTTTTTCTAGAAAATGATATAGAAGTGACCCTAAGTATCCTCCATAACAAAGAGGAGAATGATATGACAAGGTTATTCCATATCAGTTCTAAGATAAAAAAAACAGCAAAGTAGATTCGTTCTTTGATTCCAATTCATAGGAAATCCTCATTATGAAAGACATAGTATGTAATCTTAGTTTAGAAATGCATGATAACCTTCATCCATACCCTTTGGGTTCAATGAAAAGGGATGCATAGTTAGTTGTGATCAAGAAATGCAAGCTTAGATTTGCTATTAGGTGAAACTTTTATTGATGAAATACGCTAGTGTAGCATCCCTTGATGTCTATCATGTAGGGTTTAGTAGTCCCTATATGCATATGAGGGATGTTTTCTTCATCAAAAGGAAAAAACCAATACCTCCTAATCAAGTTTGGAAAATATTTTATCAACAATGCATAGAATGGAAAGTCGAAGATATCTCTAGTGTATGCACAACAAGCTAAAAAATTGACTAACTCAACCAATAAGTATATGCTTCTTTTTTTAAGACAAAACTATAAAGATAAACTTTTAAGAGTTTTGAAGATATCCTTCAATGGATGTATCAAATAATAAAATAGATATTACAGGCATACAAGAAGTGATCCAAGATATAAAAGAGATGCCAACCAAGAAGGAAGTGGAGCATTATTTTACTATCTTTTACAAAAATAAAGGAGAGTAAAAAAAATCCATATTAGAGTAGGATGACATGAAGAAAAAATTACAAGGGTTGTTGGAGTAATGAATTGTAAGATCAAGTACCTCACCATGCTATTCGACTACCATTTTAGTAGAAAAGAATCATGAGACTAAGAATGTGTATTGATTATAAATATTTGAACAAGATCATTACCAAAATCAATAACAATTTCCCCATATCAATGATTTATTAAATCAAGGACAACATATAAAGTAATTCATTAATATGGATTTGAAATCTACATATTTTATGGTTTGGATCAAGGAAGAAGACACTTGAAATGTTGCCTTCAAGGCAAAGAGAGGTCTATATGAGTGGTTAATAGTAGTGCCTTTTGGTTTGAGTAATGAATTGAATTACCTATATGTGTTTAATGAATGATTTGTTCTATATGTATCTAAATTTATTTTTCATTTGTTTGGACAACATTTTAGTCTTTCTCTCTATTTGGGAGGAGCATGTTGAAAATTTAGAAAGGGTATTGGTGACCCTAAGCCTAAACACTACCTGCTAGCAGAGATAAGGAATTGTGAGTTTTGGAAGTGCCCCTTGGCACACTAGGGACTTATGACTAATGTAGGTGAGTTAAATATTGATCCTACAAACAAAGAGGCCAATATTAAGTGGCATGTTCCTACTAATGTCATTGGCAATAATTTTGTAGGAGAAAAACAATGTTTAAGGAATTTCATGACATCATTTTTAGTATTTGCAATATTGGGTGAATCCATGGATATGTTTCCTACCTTTTAGTGAAATGTGATGATGAAATTTTTAATTTTAGATTTTATTTTTTTATTTTTAAATTAAAGCACTCAAAACTCATATATGTGTTGTGAATTTTGTTGTATAGTAAGAAACAATTTGTAGAGAACTGGATTGTGCTTTTAACAATATTTTTTTCTCAAAATATTAATATCATTTAATATTTCAATTTTGCATTTAATTAAATGATTGTCCTTGCAAATTTTCAAATGAGAAAGTTGCACGTAAGTGGATATAAGATTCAATGAAGAATCTACATGCAACAAGTCCACCACCTTCTATTGAAGAGATGAATGGATTTCATGTTGTAAAAGTTGTAACTACATGAAAACCTGCATAAATGGGAAGGATTATGGAATCTCGAGCCCTAGATTAAGGGTTTAAAATAAATTGATTGATGGATTTAAAAGCCCTCGATTGAGGTATTTTTCTATAAATAATTATTTTTTGGTTGAATAGTCTTGATCGAGGTTTTAAGCTTTTAAAACTTGGTTAAGTGTCTTCATGGGCCATTTTCTTATTCTTGGCTTTCCATAAAATGATACTAAGATTCATAAATTCATTTACTTCATGCTATAACATCAAGTGTTAAGACTTTACAGTAAGATAAAACTCAACCCTAACATTAACTAACTTGCAAATCAAGTCGTTCAAGGTAGAAATTGACTTGATCTTGTTAGACCATGTCTTATAGTCAAACATGAACAAATTTAAAAGGTGTATAAATAGTTTTCTTTGATTAAAGATGATAATCAACTACTTTTATTTTCTTCTAATCTCTTTGTTCTTATAAAAAAAATATTCATTATTTAGCATGTATGATAAAAATTGCTTTGTGATCTTTACGCATTTTACAAATATACATAACTCATTCATAATCATAGATATTCTTCTCTATTGATGAGATAAAAAAATATTGTACAAAATATTTATAACGCAAACTTTACCCATTAAGGAAACTTGTAAAAGGGAATGAGACTATAGATAAAAGAAGGAGATGAATTTTAAAACTATTCTCTAAAAGCAAATTTAGATTGTAAGTAAATTTTATATTTTCTTACTTAAATTGTTTAATTATTATAGAAATAATTATATCTAATTATTATATTTATTCAATTGGAAGAGTTTACAATGTTAGTAAAATTTCCAAGGTTACTCATGACATAATTTTCATAAAAAGGAATTAATTGAAACAACATTAGATAATCTGCATTGTTAGAGTAAAATCTATCTTTTCTTATAATAATATTAGTAAATAAATTTTACATTTTCTTATGTAAAATGTTATTTAATTATTAATTACATGGAAATAATTATATTTAATTATCTGAAAGAGTTACATTGTTAGTAAAATTTCCCATATTACTCTTGCATAGTTTTAAAAAAAAATCAATTAGGTAATCTAACATTGTTAAAGTAAGATCTATCCTTTTTTATATAGAGAAGATGTTGGAAGTTGATGTAATTTTCTTGGAAGAAAACAAAAACAACATATTTATAAGTGAACAATAAATAACATTCGAATATTTAGAAAATGGTAAAGCATGACTGTATCCAGCAAACGTTCTTCCTTCCCAACCTTTCACAACCCTAAATCATTTTTAAATACTTTTATTATATTTAAAATTATAATCGTTCCAATTTCCATCCACATTCTTTTTCCGGATATGTTCATTTTCTGTATCCAATGAAAAAAACCAGAATATCTGCCCACTGATATACTTTTCAGTCCAAATTATGGAAGAACCTATTCATAAACCTGAAACGACGAAAGAAAGGACAGGAACCAGAGATATGACTCTTCCATTCTACACGGCGGTATGACTCTTCCATTCTACAAGGTGGTAGGATGCTTCTTTCATCCATAGCTATTCAATGCATCTTTCTAAACCTTCATTTGTTTTATTTTATGGATTAGAGAAACACCCACTTTACAAATGGGAAATAATATCTTCCCTTCTTTGACTTTGGAACCATTTTATCTTTATGGTAAAAAACATTATCTTTTGGTGATCTTCATCCATGAAAGTTAGGTAATGAATCATTGACTTAATTAAAAGAAATCTCTTTTTCTAGTTGTCATGATTGTGATAGCTGTTAGGCCCACTTATATTTATGGTAGAAATGGATTCAGTACCATTAAGAACTTGTGAGGCACCCAAAATCTTGAAGTTTGACAGTTGTAACCAAGATTTTTAAAAATTTCTCCCTGATTTTGTCATAATCTTACCAGAATTTACATTATTTTAGGGCTAATTTATGAGTTTTTTAGACTTCGCTTTCTATAAATTTGGATAAAAAATATATTTTTTCCATAGTCATTCAATATATTTTTGCAAGCATTCATTTAACTAAGTTATATTTATGAAGGTAGGTTATGGAGGTTGAGGAATTGCCTAGAGTGTTAAAAGTGGCCAGAATCTAGGCAAAAGAATTTCAAGAAATCTTGCACTAGCAATGTTTGAATCATGTTTTTGATGGTGGAAATAGATTTAGTACCATCAAAAACCTCACGGGGCACCCAAAATCTTGAAGTTTGACAACTTTACCCTAAATTTACAAAAATCCCGATAGGATTTTTTCAAAAACACAATCTCGTTAGACTAGGGCAATTAATTTTAGTAAAAAAATGTTTGACTTTCCATTAATTTTGAAAATTTTAAATAGATTTT
>APFE031269683.1:0-21510 GCA_000404065.3 Pinus taeda | reverse complement strand
GGGGTTTTCCAGGGCGCTGAATCCAAATATGCAGTTAAAAAACCATTTTAACTGCTAAAAATGAAGATTTAACCTCATTTCTTCAGCCGGATTCCGTCACCGGAATCTCCAAAAAGTCCCATTATAAACAACTCCTTTATTTATATCATGTTCTTGTTAAGATTTTAAAACCATTACAAATTGGTATAAGAAAATGAAAAATTAATAGTATACTATAATAATAGTAATATAATTAATAATAATAAGGTAGTTTGATTTTGGTAGTCTTGTTAAATGAGTATTTTTTAAGCTCATTGAGAATCTATTTGAACAAAATCAACCTATTCATTATTCTCTTACAAATGCTTTTTTTGTGGTTAATGTATATAGTTTTATCTTAAAAAAAAATTATATTGTGAAATGGCCTATAGAATTTTCAAGTCTTTTCCTACAATAATATTGGTTGGATTCTAGATTACTAATATTGATATTTAAAGGAAAAAAATTGAGTTGAAAAACTTCAGGATTTTCCATTCAAATCATTATTAAAGATTTTTCTATGTTGGGTATGTTGAATTTTGGTTGCCAATGGCCCATCCTTTTCCCTCTTATTCATTTTTATAAACCATTCGTTTGAACTTAAGTTGGGTGGTGTACATCCCATGGCATGCACTCTTATATTTTCTTTTAGGTTGAAAAGAGATTTCATACATCCCTTCATTTAACCTTAAATTTTTGTTTAGCAAAGATTTTGAGATTGTAGGTGTTGTAGTTTTATGTTTAAATTTTCAATGAATAAGGCTAACACAAATGATCTCATGGAAAAATTAATACTTTGTGTTAAGCAAAATTATGCATGATCTATAATTATTACCACAAAGCACCATTAAAATCATGCCAATAGAATCTATAATTATTAGCACAAAGCACCATTACAATCATGTCAATAGATGGAAGTGTCAATATACAAGTCTATTAAGGGGGGGCAAATGCATGGTCAATAATAAGGGGATCTCCTTGATTTGAAGTACCTATTAGACTTCACAACATTTGGGATAGGAGTCCCATCCTTTATGTGTGACTGCAACCATGAATGTTTTCTCTTGGTTTTCAAGTGAAGAGATGTTAGTGTGATGAAAAGTATGAAATACTTGGAGAATGAGGATGAAATTAACCTACAAATGACAAACTTGCAAATATGAGATAAATGAATATAACAACATTAAAAAAAAAACCATCTAAGACATACAAGAATAAGAAATTACTAGAGGTTAATTGCAAATTAGTTTACAACTGGTTTTAGCATTAGCGTGGATTGAAAGAGAAAATATTCTGGCAATTGTATCAGAAATAAGCCACGCATTAGTTCATCAACATATAATTCACATGGCAGTAAACATGCACACATAATTAGAGTACCTAATAGCCATTACAACCAACAAATACATGCACAGAATCCATGCCAAGAATAAAGAGATTCTCATTGATACTATTGCAAATTCAAGTACATATACAACAGTTCCATCAAAATCCAATAATGAAAAGAAAGTTACTCATATCATATCCAAGACAAGCTCTTTGCCTCACCATAACTTAGTCTACAATAACTAAAAACTAGAATGCTCACACATACCTAAGTATTAATAACTATACTAAAAAACACAAGTGCCAAATGCCCCTTTACTTAAAAGCATGAAGAGACACTTATACAAATGGTAAGATGATCCTTCAACTCCCCCATGAATTTTTTACTACTTCATGACCTTTTGACCCCTATTGACTTTTATAGTTCGTATTAACTCTCTCACTACATTGATATTTGATATTCCTATGACAATATAACAAAAGGGAATGCTACGAGTCTTGATTTGGCATCTTGTTGGGTGGATATTTTGCACTTTGTGAGAGAACCTTTGATGCCTTATCCATACCTTGGGGCATATTTGGCATCTTGTTGGGTGGATATTTTGCACTTTGTGAGAGAACCTTTGATGCCTTATCCATACCTTGGGGCAACCTTAGCGCTAGATAGACTATCTAATGATTGTCACGGAATAAATTATATATCCATACTTTAGATGGGGACCAACTCAAAGACAATCTTTCTAGTAGTGTTTGTATAATGTTGGCTCTCACATCATGTTCTTACTATAGCGAGCCTATGAACAAGCCTTAAAAGTTAATCAATGAGATAGTCAAGTTTCAAGTTACCTTGGCTCATTCAAGCTCATTTGCAGTCTTAAGAAAATTCCTTTTCTCATAGATTTGATTGAAAAGTTTCACAATATCAATGATTCAAATAGATTTGATTGAAAAGTTTCCCAATACCAATGATTCAATACAATATGGGAATAATAACATGTATTACAATATGGGAATAATAACATGTATTAGGATTGGTTTAATATAATAATTATAGACAAAAAAAGAGAAATTATTTGTCCGATTTACAGATGCAACTACAACTTATTCGCTCAATTGGGCAGACAAGTTATTCTGTTGAGCAAAAGAAACAAAATCTTTGCCCTATCTACCTATGTAAGTACTCACGTTCTTGCAAATGACTAGATGAGTTATTCCTCTTCAGCTTAAACAATATCGTAACTCAGCTCTTCCTACTTTAAAAAATAATGCACACACACTTTTCAAGAGACAAGTATATTACTCGAAACAAATAGTATAGTGACTAGCAGACTAGTTATTTTCTCATAGTTTGGCGTATATAAAATGTTGAAAAAGCAACAAACCTGAATTGATGGGGGCACCTGAATCATTTGAGGCAGCTGGAATTTGGAGTGAAGTGATTAATCAAAATTTATTTAATATTTGTGACTGTTAAAAAAGTTTTACTTTTATCATCTGATCCTTCTCTTGTTGTAAATGTGTAGCATAATTTTGCAGGGAACTCTTATTTTTTTAGTGGCTTTTTGTACATGGTAGTGTGTTTTATGTGTAGTGTATTTTTTACTCAAATCATGAATTGTCTACAGGTAAGGTTTAGAATCTAATCAATTTATGTTTTACTAATTTCTAAATTGAGGTATTTTGTTAATGACAAATTTTGGTTGCTTGTGATATGGAGAATCTAATCTTAGTTAGCGGCCATAATAATGTATCGTTATAGTGATAATGTTTTTGTTGGAAAAGCTGTTTAGAAATATTTTCTCTGCAAAATAAAGATAGATATATTCTAGGTAGTTATTTGTTGTTTGAATCGATAACAATTTCAAATTATCATTAATAATTTTTTACGAATTTCTTAAGTAAAATCATATTTTTATATGTTTAAACTGAGTTGTGTAATAAACAAACAAACCAAAAAATAAATGGTTTTTATTTTTAAAATATATATAATAATTAAAAATGCATTTGTAGTAGTTTTAATTTAAAATGGTTTAAATATTTTGAATTATATATTAAATATCATTGGTTTTAAATCATTTTTGATTTAATTGTAAAGAGTTTCTCTCATTGTATTCAATTTATGAATAGAGTTATCTTAATTCCACTAATTAAAATTTTAAACATGTTCACTTAAAGAATATTTGTTAATTTTGAATTTGTTAATTAATAATTTAGTATGGAGTAATGATTAAATATATAAATATTAAGTTATATTTTAATTAATTAACGGTGTAATAAGATTTTTAAAAATTGCAAAATTGGAATGTATGAGCTCAAAATGTAATTCCTACTAAAAAGAATGAAAAACTTGCCATGAAAATTGTGGATAGCCCATCACTAAAACTTTTAATACATTTACATTTACATTTCTACTCCTAAATTAAATTAAAGTATTTATTTACATCAATTTTGGAAAAATAATTTTTTAAATTGTTAATTTAATAATATTTAATTAAATAAAAGTAATTTAAATATATAAAATAATTAATTTACATTATAAATTAATTAATTGTTAATAAGATTTTAAAACAATTGCAAATTGGTATAAGAAAATGAAAAATTAAGTGTACTATAATAATAGTAATATAATAATAATAATAAGATAATTTGGTTTTGGTAGTCTTGTTAATGACTATTTTTTGAAGCTCATTGAGAATCCATTTGAACAAAATCAATCTATTCATTATTCTTTTACAAATGAATTTTTGGTAGTAAATGTATATAGTTTTATCTTAAGGATGTATATAGTTTTATCTTGTAAAATGGCATATACCATTTTCAAATCTTTTCCTACAATAATATTGGTTGAATTTTAGATTATTAATGTTGACATTTAAGGAAAAATATTTGAGCTTAAAAACTTGAGGATTTTCCCTTCAAATCATTATTATCCATTTTTCTGTGTTGTGTGTTGAATTTTGGTTCCCAATAAATAGCTGGTCCTCTTCCCTCTTATTCATCTTTATAAATCATTGGTTTGAACTTAGGTTAGGGTGGTGGAGATCCCATGATATGCGCTCTTATATTTTCTTTTAGGTTGAAAAGAGATTTCATAAAGCCCTTCATTTAACTCTAAATTTCTGTTTAGCAAAGATTTTAAACTTGAAGGTGTTGTAGTCATGTTTAAATTTTCATGAATAAAGCTAACACAAATGATCTCATGGAAAAATCAATACTTTGTGTTAAGTAATATTATGCATGATCTATATTTATTATCACAAAGCACCATTAAAATAACATCAATAGATGGAAGGATCAGCATACAATTCTATTAAGGGGGAAAATGCATGGTCAACAATATGAGGATCTCCTTGATTTTAAGTGCCTATTAGACCTCACAACATTTGGGATAGGAGTCACTATTGGAAATACTGACAGGGGGGTGAATCAGTATTTTTTTTTCAACTATTGTTTTATCAGTCAATATATTTATATTCAGAACACAAGATGAACAAAAAGTATAAATGCTTTTATTAATATAAGCCTTGCAATAAAATAGATACAATATATAAATGGTTGCAATCAATTGCCAAGCACCAACTTGGACTTTTGTGAGGCTCCAACCTCCAGAGCACCAACTCTATTTTGCCAAGGCAACAATCTTGGAATTAGGAGCACCAACTCCCAAGGACTCCAATCCTTCCAGTTCCTAAAACACCAATCCCAAGGACAACAATCCTTCCTACTTTTGAGGCACCAATCCCAAGGACTCCATCCTTCTTACTTCTGAGGCACCAACCCCAAGGACTCCAATCCTTCTTACATCTGAGGCACCAACCCCAAGGGTTCCGACCCAATCTTGTCAAGGTATGTTTGATAGTAATGTTTTGCTCTCAAAACCATTCTTTACTAAGTTTTTCCCATTTACATCTTCACTGTAGTCTCCATGCTACAACATCAATGGAAACTAGTCTTCTTATGAAGGAGTCTTTACAACTCTTCATATTGTCCACACAGAGTCTGCAATAGCCTTCATGATCTCTCATAATGTCTCCACACAACTTTAGTGAATCTACTATTAGCTGCATTAAGCTCTGCATAAGAACCACTTTCTGTTCAAGCATCTATTCTTACTGTCATAGTAAATACTTCAGCATGACTGCGTCTCTTCTGACTACTTCTCCCTTAAAACAACTTCAGATAAACCTTTATTTATTCAATCCGAGAATTGTTCTATAGGCTGCATTGTGTACCTGATTAATTCATCACGGGGTTGAGTCTTTCATAGGGTAACACAATCAGTAGAGATGCTCATCCTTCGAATGCCTCCTGTCCTGTTGGTCCTTCGGCCCTTTTCTGTTCTACTGGACCCTACGACTGCCTCTGTTTCTTCCATCTTTTTCAACCACGGCCTCAAATTTCCTTGTTCTTTGTTTTTGTATATTCCTGATGCCTTTGACCATTGGTTTCCCATGTTCGTTGGCTCTTGGGCTTCCTCCTCGGTCGTTGTAGTTTCCTCTGTGCTTGCTTGATCCTTCGGCTTCCCTCCTCAGTCGGTGTAATTTCCTCTGCCTATTCAAATTAACCAGTGCTTCACAGACACGTTAATTCAGAAGAGTAGGCCGAATTACAAAGGAAATGATGCTTATTAGACAATATCAGAGAGAGCCCCATTTTTTTCTTTAATAACGTTCATACATAGGACTTTACTGTTACGGAGAGACTATACCAATCAAGAAGGTCCCACATGCCACCTCACCATCGCAATCGTAATCGCCATCATTCAAGCCTCCTGAACTATCAGGAGCGTTTTTTATGCATTTGGCCTAAAACACCCCGGGCAATACAAATATTGAAATACACAGGAATATATGGAAAAAACCCGACTGAACCGCTTAAGGCCAGACTTCAAAATCATTACACCCACATCTCTAACTTCATCAGGTCCGTTGTATAATCGCAATCGACGGTCGCAGCTTCCGGAGGTCTTTTATAAGGCGAGCCCATAACATTGCCAATGGTCGATGGCTAATTCCCTGCTGGCCGTGATATTATATCAATTGTTGTTGATGAATCCATCAGGTCTGCAGCAAGGCCTTAATCACTTGTGATATGGTGGATGTGATATGATATTAAGCAGCAGTAGATAACTCCTTCGAGTCCGTGTGTAATCCCAATCGCAATTTATAGCGCCATCCCTTTATAACTTGCAATGGATCACTTCTGACATGGCGGACGCGATATAGCATTAAGTCAAACTGTAATGTTGCATCGAGTCCGCAACATATATCGCAATTGACACTTTCAGGGGTGACAACCGTTTGTGTATTGCGATATGCGAGTACCGATAGGCAGATGCGATATAACAATAAACCATCGCATAATGTTGTGGCGGGTCCGCAACATATCGCAGTTATATGATATCTATACACACACACACATACACACACATATATATATCACAATTCGCATGTTTTAACGTGGCAAGGCTTAAAGCCCAAATATATGAAATACACTTAAAGCATGCTTCAGAACAACACACACACACAGATAGTATATATAATAATATATATATATATATATAATAATATATATATATATATATATATTATATATATATATATATATATGTATATATATATATGCATGTGGTATCATCGTACTTGAGGGTTTCGGGTAGTGCTCTTAGTACAACCACTATTATTAGTAATATCACCGATATTATTATATACTCCAACCTATATACTCGATATAATAATATATATATAGATATTATATAATATATAATATATATATATATATATATATATATATATAAATATAGTTGCCACCTCAATAGATATTCCTTGTATGATAATATCACTAGATTATAGGGCCTGCTCATGGCTCTGATTTTGTATCCGCCTTTATGTCTTCGCTCCTTTAACTCTTCCACATATATATATGTATTCTGCACTTCTTTGGCATACATTTCTCCCGATATGGCTCCTTGGCATATATTAGCTCCGATAGCTATGTTTTGATCCTCTGATATGCTCTGCTTTTATATTCTACAATACTCCTCCTGTAGCTCCGATATGGTTGTTTATGCTCCTCTGATATGTTAACTCCTCTTTTGATGACTTCTTCCTCTCGGTTCTTCTTGGGCATGTATTACATGCGATGCTTCTCCGATGTGGCTCCTCTTACTCCAATGTATTCTCTGATACCTTCATACTTTGATGGCTTCTATCTTTTCCGATATGCCTCTCTTTGTTAACTCCTCCGTTAACAGACTCTTACTCATGGCTTGGCTTTCCTAATGGCCTTGCTCCTGTTTCTTCATGGATCTGCTCTCCTTCCCCTTGGCTTCACATCATCATCTAGTATCTAGAATATTGCCATATTGACATCAATGACAACCTAGGTCAACAATCTCCCCCTTTGTTATTGATGGCAATATTCTTCTTCTCTCCCCCTTTGACGTCAATGGAAAAGGAGTGTTATGGGACTCCCTTTATCAAACTACTTTTGTTCTTCATGAATGGTAGATCTTCATGGGTCTGTGACTCCTCCTGTCATAGTGCTCTTCTTTTTACTCAAGATAGAAGGATTGATGCTTTATCATCAATCAGCGCATTATTCCCTCTTCATGTTTCAGAGCTACTTTATCATGGCTTCAACAATGCTTAAACATTCTCTACTTCAATGATTTAAACCAGATTACAAATAGCCACACACTAAGTGTCCATGTCCAGGTTCTTATGCTTCAATCCATATTCTTTTGTCTCCACAGTCAGAATTGAGAAGCCTTCATAGTCCGAAACAAGAGAAAATGCCACTAAAATTGTCTTTCTTTCTATCTTTCTTTAGATCTGAGTTCCTTTATGTCTATGTGCTTCTCCTTAAGTCACTACCATCAAGTATTCAACATCATTTCAATTGGATGAGATAGTGAGAGGTTGTGCCTCACTGTTGCTATAATTTCTATGTGACTAGTATCAGCATAAGTTATATTTGACTACACAACATTCTCCTTTCTATGGGCCACCTTTTCCTTGTGTTCTTGTACATATCTCTGCAACTTATTTCCACTAGTAGATTTACATATCCTATCTGTGACTCTCTTTTAAATTCATTTTGTTGATTTTCATCTTCTTGCAATGCTTCAGTTTTGTTATATGCTACTAGCTGCTCTTACTTCAAACTCCATTCCAGATGTATCTGTTTGTTTGAAGATTCCCTTTATTAGTGTCCATAATTTATATGTTCTCACATTAAATCCCTGAGTCAAGATATTTAGCATCTGTAATATCAATACCATAGTTATTTGCCCTATTTCTCTAACATTAGATGACTTTCTTTGTTGCTCCAAATACTACTTAGTGATTAAGTGGAAAGCATCTTTAACAATAGTCCAAAGATTACCTACAGGATCATGTTCTTCAATGGAGTACTCCTGAGAAATGATATTTATCAAAGAATGATTGTTAATATAGCTCAACAAGGATTTCATAAGGGCCCTTTAACTAATAGCTTCTTCAATAATGATCAAGAATCACAGGCTCCCCCTAATTGTATGCATCATCTGTTTTGGAGCATCACCATTTATTTTTGGCTTCTTCACATCCCTTTTGTTTGAAGCATTATCATTCTTGTTTGAGGATTCACCTGCATATTTGAGACCTGATTTATCAAATGGACATCTATGATAGTTGAGCATGTCATACAAGGCTTGAGAGCTCTTCAAGATTTTGTTCATCCCTTCAACCATTTTCCTGAGTAAGACAATCTCTTCTTCCAATCTTTCACACTCATTATTCTTCTTAGAAATTTGCTTCTCAGTTTCTTCCTTGATACGAGTAGCTTCGTCTGCTTCTATTTTAAGGGAGATGATATCTAACTTCATTTTGAGGATTTCTTCATTTTCCTTTGCTAGACTATTCTCCATTTCTTCTTTGATCCTTGTAGTTGTACATGTTTCGGCCTTTAGAAGTTTGATGTTAGATTTTAATTTGAAGATTTCTTCATCCTTTGCTTTTAGTTGATAGATCATGGTGTTTCTTTCCTTTCTTGCTTCATCAACCTATCCTTCTACGATTTCCAATGCTTCCATTGTCTTCTCAACTCCTTGTGTTTGTTTCCTTGCTTCTTGTAGT
Source organism: Pinus taeda (assembly GCA_000404065.3). Classification (NCBI taxonomy): domain Eukaryota; kingdom Viridiplantae; phylum Streptophyta; class Pinopsida; order Pinales; family Pinaceae; genus Pinus; species Pinus taeda. The sequence goes on along the minus strand of APFE031269683.1, from coordinate 12,049 downwards.
TGAGATTTGAGAGAGGAGACCTCTACCTTGTATTGACCAATCTCTTCTTCAAGTTTGTTCAAGCTCTTGTGCCTTTGTTCAAGTTGACTTGACAAGGTATCTTCCCGTTTCTTTGCTTTATGCAATTGATTTGTCATGGATATGAATTCTTCATGACGCTTTCTTTTTCTTTGATGAAATTCCTTCTTAAGCTTGGCAAGCTCTTCATCCCTTTCCTATACTTGAAGCTTGACAAGGTCAACTTTCCCCCTTGTTTGATCTTGGTCACCAGCTAGTGCTATCTTCTTAAGTTCCTCATTTTCCTTTTCCAAATTGTTAATCTCTTCCATGGCAGCCATAAGTTGAGTGAGGAGATCTTCTACAAAATCTTTTTCATTCTCTTCATCTTCTAGGTCTGCTTTAGCCTTGATGTCATCATTCTCATTTTCAGCTTCTATGATGGGTTATGGATTTCCTTCTTGATTTCCATCATCTTCTTGACTGATGGTCATGGTTAATGCTCCTTTTGAGTGAAGGTCATGAAGTTTGTCCCATATAACCTTTGCTGATGAATATTTTCCTAGATTGTTCTTTATATATTCAGGGAAACCATTCAAGATTGCCTTCATTTCTTTTGCATTGTACTCCTTGGATTCTTCATCCATCTTGCTATCAAAAATCACTAATTTCCAGATTTCAATGCCTCGAGTCTGTAAGAAATTCCTCATTATTTCTTCCCATATATTAAAGTTCCCATTGAACCATGGAGCCTCCTCAAATTGATTGTCTTCTATTTTAGTGGTAGAGGGAGACACATCCTTAGGAGGACTAGAGACGTTCTTCCTTGACTTCACCATTTATGTTCTAAAGATCAACCTTCAACCTATTATGCTTTGAATGAAGGTACTGGCTCTAATACCAATTGTTGGAAATACTGGGGGGGGCGTGAATCAGTGTTTCCTTTTCAACTATTGTTTTATTAGTTAATACATTTATATTCAGAACACAAGATGAACAACAAGTATAAATTCTTTTATTAGTATAAGATTTACAATAAAATAGATACAATATATAAATGGTTGCAATCAGTTTCCAAGCACCACTTGGACTTTTGTGAGGCTCCAACTTCCAGAGCACCAGCTCTGTTTTGCCAAGGCAACAACCTTGGACTTAGGAGCACCAACTTCCAAGGACTCCAATACTTACAATTCCTGAGACACCAGTCCCAAGGACACCAATCCTTCCTACTTCTGAGGCACCAAACACAAGGACTCCAATCCTTCTTACTTCTGAGGCACCAACCCCAAGGACTCCAATCCTTCCTATTTCTGAGGCACCAACCCCAAGGGTTCTGACCCAATCTTGTTAAGGCATGTTTGATAGTAATGTTCTACTTTCAGAACCCTTCTGTACTAAGTTCTATCTATTTACAGCATCACTGTAGTCTCTATGCTACAGCATCATTGGCAACCAGTCTTCTTATGAAGGAGTCTTTACAACTCTTCACATGTCCACACAGAGTCTGCAATAGCCTTCATGATCTCTCATAATGTCTCCACATAGCTTTAGTGAGTCTACTATTAGTTGCACTAAGCTCTGCATAAGAACAAACTTTCTATTCAGGCATTTGCTCTTATTGTGACAGTAAATACTTCAGCATGACTGCTTCTCTGCGGACTACTTCTCCCTTCAAACAATGTCAGGTAAACCTTTATTTATTACATCCCGGAATTGTTCTACAGACTGCATTATGTACCTAATTAATTCATCACAGGTTTGAATCTTTCACAAGGTAACACAATTAGTAGAGATGCTCATCCTTCAAATGCCTCCTATCTTGTTGGTCCTCAGGCCCTTTTTTGTTCTACTAGACCCTATGGCTGCCTCTGTTTCTTCCAGCTTTTTCAACCACACCCTCCACTTTCCTTGTTCTCTGTTTTTGTATATTCCTAATGCCTTTGACCATCGATTTCCCCTTTCCGCTGGCTCTTCGAATTCCTCCTCGGTCATTGTAGTTTCCTCTGTGCTCACTTGATACTTTGGCTTCCCTCCTCAGTCACTGTAATTTCATCTGCCTGTTCGAATTAACCAATGCTTCACAGACACGTTAATTCAGAAGAGCACGCCGAATTACAAAAGAAATGATGCTTATTAGATAATATCAAAGAGAGCCCCTTTTTTTCTTTAATAACGTTCATACATAGGACTTTACTGTTACGCAGAAATTGTACCAATCAGGAAGGTCCCACATGCCACCTCACCATCGCAATCACAATCACCATCGTTTAGGCCTCCTAAACTATTAGGAGCATTTTTTATGCATTTAGCCTAAAGCACCCCAGGCAATACAAATATTGAAATACATAGGAATATATGGAAAAAACCCGACCAAACCGCTTAAGGCCAAACTTCAAAATCATTACACCCGCATCTATAACTTCATCGAGTCCGTTGTGTAATCGCAATCAGCAGTTGTGGCTTTCGGAGGTCTTTGATAAGTCAAGCCCATAACATTGCCAATGGCTGATGGCTGATTCCCTACTGGACGCGATATTATATCAACTATTGTTGATGATGGATCCCAGTTGGGATTCGAAACGTTGGCAGAAGAATCTTATTACTGTGGAATCTCCGATGTCTGAATCAAAAATATTACACCACAGAAGTCTCAAATCCAGTATTGTTGATGAATCCATCGGGTCTGTGGCAAGGCCTTAAACACTTGTGATATGGCGGATGTGATATGATATTAAGCAGTAGTTGATAACCCCTTCGAGTCTGTGTGTAATCACAATCGCAGTTTATAGCGCCATCCCTTTATAACTTGCATTGGATCACTTCTGACATGGTGGATGTGATATAGCATTAAGTCAAACTTTAATGTTGCATCAGGTCCGCAACATATATTGCAATCAATGCTTTCAGGGGTGATAGCCTTTTGTGTATTGTGATATGCAAGTACCAATAGGTGGATGTGATATAACAATAGACCATTACATAATGTTGCAGCGGGTCCGCAACATATCGCAGTTATATGATATATAATATATATATATATATATAATATATAATAATAATAATATATATAATATATATATTATATAATATATATATATATAATATATATATATATTATATATATATATAGATATAGATATATACACAAATTCGCATGTTTTAAATGTGGGAGGCTTAAAGCCGAATATATGAAATACACTGTAAAAGCATGGCTTCGAACACTTACATATATATATAGTTGCAACATGTATTATTGCAGTCGGCGGTTTCAAAGGAAGTCGGCTTCATAGTAGAACCCGTCAATTATAATATCGCCGATATAGTATATACTTACCTCAGATATATAAAAGAATGTATATATAATATATATATATATATATATCTATAATATAATATTTATATTTATATATATATATTTGCCACCTCCAATAGTATATTCCGATATATATTATATGTTGCTCTGCCTCTGCCTTTAGCCTTTATGTCTTCGCTCCTTTAACTCTTCCGCATATATATATGTATTCCGCTATTCTTAGGCACACATTGCTCCCGATATGGCTCCTTAGCATATATTACTCCTGATATGGCTCCTTGGCATACATTAGCTCTGTTAGCTCCGCTTTGCTCCTCTAATATGCTTTGCTTTTATATTCTACAATGTTCCTCTTGTAGCTCCGATATGGCTATTTATGCTCCTCCGATATGTTAACTCCTCTTTTGATGACTTCTTCCTCTTGGTTCTTCTTGGGCATGTATTAAATGTGATGCTCCTCTGATGTGGCTCCTCTTGCTCCAATGTCTTCTCTGATACCTTCATACTTTTATGGCTTCTGTCTTTTCCAATATGCCTCTCTTTGTTAACTCCTCCATTAACAGACTCTTACCCATGGCTTGGCTTTCTTGACGGCCTTGCTCCTATTTCTTCATGGATCTGCTCTGCTTCCCCTTAGCTTCACATCATCATCTAGTATCTAGAATATTGCCATATTGACATCAATGACAACCTAGGTCAACAGTCACATCCTCTATGTCGGAATGACTACAACCATGAATTTTTTCTCTTGGCTTTAAGCGAAGCGATGTTAGTGTGATGAAAAGTATGAAATACTTGGAGAATGAGGATGAAATCAACCCACATATGGCAAACTTTCAATATGAGATAAATGAACATAACAACATAAAAAAAAGGAAGTACATCTTAAAAGGAGTCACTTAACTAAAACCATCTGAGGCATACAAGAATAAGAAATTACTAGAGGTTAATTGCAAATTAGTTTACAATTGTTTTTAAGTATTAGCATGGATTGAAAGAGAAAATATTCTAACTATATGAGAAATAAGCCATGAATTAGTTCATCAACATATAATTCACATGACATTAAACATGCACACATAATTAGAGTACCTAATAGCCATTACAACCAACAAATGAATGCACTAGAATCCTTGCCAAGAATAAAAAGATTCTCATTGATACTATTGCAAATTCAAGTATATATACAACATTTCCATCAAAATCCAATAATGAAAGGCAAGTTGCTCATATCATATCCATGACAAGCTCTTTGCCTCACCATAACTTAGTCTACAATCACTAAGAACTAGAGTGCTCACACATACCTAAGTATTAATAACTATGCTAAAAGACACAAATGCCAAATTTCCCTTTACTTAAAAGCATGAAGATACATTTATACCAATGAGAAGATGATCCTTCAACTCCCCCCATGAATTTTTGACTACTTCATGACCTTTTGACTCATATTGACTTTTACAAATCGTATTAACTGTCTCACTACATTGATATTTGATATTCTTATGACCATGTGACAAAAGGTAATGCGATGAGTCTCGATTTGGCATCTTGTTGGGGGGATATTTTGCACTTTGTTGGGTACCAAATGGGACCATCTTTCTGCCTATTTCCATTACCCTTTTTGACATATTTGCACTCATTTACCCATGTTTTTATGTTAAATTTACAAGGTAAATTCACCCCCTTTACTGTCCTATTGGTATATTTTAATTAATGAAGTAAAATGCATGGAGTCTATCTATTTGTGGTACTAAAATATGTGTTTGACCACAGCATGAGAACTGAAACCCTCAACTCGGCGTATTGCAACAGAACTGGTAACGGCCGATCAGCAGGAGGTCGCACAACTCGTAGAACAGATGCCCAGAACTATTCTTAGGCCTTCCTACTATCCTAGGCATTTGATGCTAATACCATTCCAACCAATGTATATCTTTGTATCTGTAGTTGCTATGTTTTTGGGAGAACTGTTAATCTCCCTCACTGTGTATAAAACTCAGGTTGATCTTGTGAATGGGAGTTCACCCATCAGCATTGTAAACTTCTGTTACCGATTAATAAAATATCATCCATTTTGCTTTTCTAATTCTTTTTGTGGCTAACGCAACCCTGATCAGAGAGCTAGGCCCGCTCTTCTGATCAGGTGTTGTGTCTTTGTGTGTGTGTGTGATTTATTAGTTTGTGTTGCTGTTACAGTTCTTTACTGTTTATGATTATTTTTGTAGTTCTGTAAATGGTTAATCTTGCATTTATGTTTGAATCTTAAACCACGAACCTTTGTTGGGAAAGATCACGTGTCTGCCCCTGCATATACCTTGCGCGTTGCCTTGAAAGGATACGCACCCGAATTGATAAGATTAATGTCGGAATCAGGTAGATAATCACCCTACTTGGACACCAACATTTTGGCGTCGTTGTCAGGGAGGCTAACAAGCTATAAAGAACATTCGGGACCGGCCAGAGGTTCAATCTCTCATCCTGGGGAGAGAACGAGTTTTCTCACTCTGCTTCAGGTCCTAAGCGTAGGTATTATTTCCGTTTGTTTTTGTTTTTCTGATTATTTTGGGCCATTCTATTTTCATGTGGATTGAGGATTCCTTTGACGCCCTGCTCTAGGCCTTGAGCTAAAATTATTTTTCTTTCTTAACCTGTGTGTGCTTTCTTTTTGGGGGAAAACCCTAGTTTTTACCTTGGGGAGGGACAGTTTTTTTACCCTGCTTCAGATCTAGAATATTAGGGTTTCCCGTGGTGTTTGATTGTTGTTGGTTCTTATTCCTAGGGAGGGAGGAGTCTTTTGATGCCCTGCTCCAGGCTTGAAACCCTAGATTTTTGTTATAGCTACCTTTCTTTCCTTGAGTTCCTTCATCTTGGGGAAGGAACGGTCTTTTGACACCTTACTCCAAGGTCGAAGCATTGTAGGTTCATATAGAAACCCCCCATCAATCCAACATTTGTATGAACAAATAACCCAATAAAAGGGGCAAAGAGAGAGCCCTAAGGAGGGGAAGACAAAACCAGGGAAGAAAAACCTATATACAAGAGATCATAGCAAAGGTTTAATCCGAGGCATCCTCTCGCATAGTTGTGAGACCAGGAGCAAGAAGCGTGAAGTCAGAAGGACAATCAGTGGAACAGCCAATATCGGTTGCAGCACTCTGTGGTGACTCAACACAGTAAGTCCCTCTAACTATGGAGGAAGCATCTAGAAGTGGACCCGATTTAGAGAATCTCGAGCTGGTGTTAGCAGAGGAGGAAGTTGCAAGCAGAACATCTGTAGAATCGGACCATTCTAGTAAAGGAAAGGGAGTTGCAGCCGAAGGATCAAGCCATCAGGCCACAGGAGAAAGATTCGAGGAGATATTTACATCACCAAGAGATCGAGGAAGTGTCACCAAAGCATCTCGAATCTTGGTAATAAAGAATCCTCAACCACCCTCTGCAGAGCCTGTTGAGATCCCCAGTGATTATTGGAAAATATTAATGGCTCCTACCAACTCCACCATCGATTTCCCCATTGGAGATTTGGGAACTGGTGCGCCTACGAAGCCTATTCCATTAGTAGCTTTACCAACTTTCCATGGGCTTATCTCTGAAGACCCCATCACATTTCTATTCAAATTTGATATAGTATGTCGGGGGTATGACTACACAACAGATGCCCAGAAACTGAAAATTTTCCATTCCACCCTAAAAGGGACGGCTCTGCGATGGTTCATGGGGCTTGGAGGAAAATCCATTTCTACATGGGAAGATATGTAGATGGCTTTCTTGGAGAAATACCAGGATTACTGTAAATCCCATAACATTAAGGAGGAACTCTTCAAGTTTCCACAGAAAGAAGATGAAAGCTTGGAAGATTGTGTGGAGAGGTTCAACTACACCTTACAGAGGTCAGGGCATTCTAACCTGGATAAGGAAATATTAAAGATTATCCTCCTTCGATCTCTTCAAGAAGACTCAATGGAACTATTGAACATTGTGGGGAAGGGAGATATCTACAAGGAGAAGTTCGAAGGTATTTGTAAATTATGTATCCAGTGCTCAAGGGGGCTTGCAAGAAACAAGCAGGGGGTCCATTCAATAAAGGGATCTAGCAGGGGTGTTACAAAAGCAGAAATTGGAAATTTGCTAGATAACCTGAGAACAGATATCCTCAGCACCCTGTCAACACAAATGGACACTCTGCAAGTAAAACAAAAGTAGCTAGAGCTGGACAGGACTATGGTAGTGTTTTGTCTGAAATGCAGGAAGAAGCATCCAGAGAGGGAATGTCCACTGAATTCCATAGGGGAATGTGCGATCTGCAAGCTCAACCATGCGACCAGCTCATGCCCTTCCTTACCAGGCTTGACAGTAGTGTTTCAAGGAACGGGGGAGGACACGGAGCAGTTGTACCTCATGGGATCAAGGAAGCCATGGCAGCCCTGACCTATGATGGGGAATCAAGGTATGTACCTGGATCCATCTCAGTATTTTAACAATTGTAATATGAATCCCCAGACCATGCCTTATCCTCCCATGTGACCACAGTATTAGTACCCACCTTGGCAGAAGTGGAAACCCCAAGCCAATATGAGCTCCTCGTGGGCTCCAACCTGGCGAGGATCTGCTCCTGGTCAGTTTCCTCAACAGATGCCATCACAGATGCCTCTGCAGATGCCCCAACAACAACTTCAATTGCCCTCCAATGTGCCTCCTGATAAGCAGCCTTCCCGTCCACAACTCCCAATGCAGCCTAACCCTAACCCTAACAATAAGGGAGCTCATCAAGCTCATGTTCTTACCCTGCCTTCATATAGTATCTCCACTGTAGAGCTGTATGAAATGAACCTATGATCAGGTTGGACAGTTAACGTCCAACCTCCTCTAGTTATCATTGAACAACTTGATAGTGAAGGTAAGGAGGCAAAGCCGGTTAGTGAAGAGCCAAAGCAAATCGATCGAACCCAGACGCCTCCTGTCAAACAACATCATTCTGAACCACCTTACCCAGAGAGATTAATCATGAGCAAACCAGGTCCTCAATCTGAATTTGATTTATTAGGAGAGTTGCAGAACTTATTTGCTAAAATTCCCTTGCTACAAGCCATGAAGGATGTGCCAATCTATGCGAAAACTCTTAGGGAATATTGTTCAAAGAAACTTGCCAAGAAAATTAAAGATCCCCTCACTATACATGTTATGGGAAAGTTGTTGAATTTTATGATGGGAAAATAAATGCCGGTGAAATATGGAGATCCGAGGAACCTAATCTTGACAGTACAGATTAATGGGGTAGAGATTCCAAATGTGTTAGTAGACCTGGGAGATGCCATCAATGTCGTCACTACTGAAACCATGCACGTCCTAGGACTTCGTAATCTAAAGCATACACCTACAGTCCTAGAATTAGCAGACAGATCTACAGTCAAACCTATAGGGAAGCTAGAGGATGTGACAATTTCAGTAGACTCATGGCATTACCCAATATACTTCCTAGTATTACATACACAATCTTGAGTGGGCAGTCATCCCCTAATTTTGGGTAGGCCATGGCTGGGCATTGCAGACGCTTACATTGGGTGCCACTTAGGCAATATGGTCATTTCTAACAGGCATAACACTAAGAATTTAGTGTTATATCCACCAACCAGCAAGCAGTAAGAAGGTTGTATCTACAGTAGAGGATGGAACGGAAGATGAAGAAGTACAACCTGTCCTTACTATTGGACAGGCCCTACAATTGAAAGCAAGATCAGAAGATGATGTGATCACTTCTTTCATGGATGATCCCCATTCCGTTTCAGAATCAAACTGGCAGATCTTAGAATCCCTCCTGAGCTGTGAGACTCAGGAAGGTATGGAAACAACGAAAGGATTAGAGGAAACACCTGCTGATGCACCCCATAAAAGTATACAAGTGGAATTGGAACCTGGGAGAACCTTGAACATTAATCCGAACCTGTCAAAATCTCAGAAGGAGCAGCTTATAGACATTTTATGGAAACATAAGGAGGCCTTCGCCTCGGATTATGTAGATATGAAGGGAATCTCAGCTAACTTATGCACCCATCACATATACGTCAAGGAGGATTGTCGTCCTATAAGGAAACCTCAGAGGAGGATGAACCCGACATTGAAGAACGGGGTGAAAGAAGAACTTCAGAAGTTACTGGATGTGGGTTTCATCTACCCAATCTCAGATAGCCAATGGGTCTCACCACTGGTAATGGTCCCCAAAAGGAATGGCAAATGGTAGATCTGCATAGGTTATCGAGAGTTGAATAAGGTGACGCGGAAATACCACTTCCCCTTGCCGTTTATTGATCAAGTGTTGGACACATTGGCTGGTAAGAAGTATTTCTCTTTTCTGGATAGGTTTAGTGGATATAACCAGATCCAGATTACTCCTGAGGACTAGGACAAGACCACGTTCACATGCCCCTAGGGGACATTTGCATACCGAGTCCTTCCTTTTGGCCTGTGTAATGCTCCTGCGACATTCCAAAGGGCAATTCTGGGAATCTTCTATGAATTGATAAATGACAGTGTTGAGATCTATATGGATGGCTTTACTCCATATGGGGACTCGTTCATGGCAAGATTGAAAAATCTGGAAAAAGTTCTCGCAAGATGTATACAAGCACGCATCTCTCTGAGTATAGTGAAATGTCACATGATGATGGAAGAGGGAATCATTATGGGACATCTACTCTCAGCTGAAGGAATCAAAATGGATCGAGCAAAGATACAGGTAATTCTGCACTTTCCAACACCTAAAACGGTCACACAGGTACGCAGTTTCATTGGTTGTGCTGGTTATTATAGACGTTTCATAGAAAATTTTGCAAAACTAGCACACCCACTATTTTAATTACTAATGAAAGATTCAGAATTTGTGTGGACTAAAGACTGTGATGCAGCCTTTACAAGAATTAAAGAGTTAGTTTTCAGTGCTCCGATCCTTAAAGAACCTAACTGGGCATTACCATTCCACATTCATACGGATGCTTCTCAGACAGCAATTGGTGCAGTGTTGGGACAGCAAGAGGAGAAAGTACCTTACACAGTCTACTATGTTAGTAAAAATTTGGCTCCTGCTGAATTAAACTACACAGTGAAGGAGAAGGAATTTCTTAATGTTGTTTATGCCATCAACAAGTTTCGACACTATATTAACAGGTATCCTACTTTTGTGCACACTGATCATGCGGCCATCAAGTATTTGATGAACAAACCTGTTACCCCTGGTCGAATTACAAGGTGGTTGTTACTGCTACAGAAATTTGATATCACTATAGTAGATAAACCAGGTAAAGACAATGTGGTCGTAAACTTTTTATCTAGGATAGAATGTGATGGTAAGGAAACACCAATTGAAGATGATTTTTTGGATGAGCATCTTTTCGCAGTTTCTACTAACACTCTGCGGTATGCAGATATTGCTAACTATTTGGCTACAGGTAAAGTGCCTCGTCAACTATCCTATAAGGAGAAAAGGAAGATCATTCACCACAGTACCAGATATTCATGGATGGCAAGATATCTCTTCCACAAGAGAGTGGATCAGCTGATTCGGTGTTGTGTAGCAGGAGATGATATTTTCTAGGTATTAAAAGTTGCACATGGTGGACCCTGTGGGGGACACTTTGCAGACAAAAGAACAGGTCATAAAGTACTGCAAATGGTGTATTACTGGCCCTCCATCTTCCGTGACACTTGGGCTTATGTGCGGAGGTGTGATAGTTGTCAACGGATGGGGCAACCTGGGAAAGTAGATTAGATTCCCCTGTAGCCCCAGATAGTCCTTGAACCATTCGAGAAATGGGCCATCGATTTCGTTGGTCCCTTCAACCCACCTTCGCATCAGAAGGCTTGCATCCTGGTCTGCACTGATTATGTAACTAAATGGGTGGTAGTCAAGGCGGTCACGAGAGTAATAGAGCAAGTGGTGGCAGACTTCCTTTTTGAAGAAATTTTTTCCGGGTATGGGACTCCAAGAGAGATTGTATTAGATGGTGGATCATAGTTTACTTCCCATATGATAGAAAAGCTAATGCAGAAATATGGGGTCAAACATAGAGTGACAACCTCCTATCATCCCCAAGCAAATGGATAGTTAGAAAGCACAAATAAGGTATTGTAAAATATCTTGACAAAGACAGTAGCAAGCCATCACCGGGATTGGGCACAGAAACTCCCAGAAGCTTTATGGGCATACAGGACAACATGGCAAAATACAACAGGGTTTCCTCCATATGAATTAGTCTATGGAAAATCCCCCTTGTTTCCGGTGGAATTTGAGATTAGTACACTTAGAACAGCTTTGGAAGTAGTCCCAGATTTATCAAAAACCCAGAAACATCGACTGGAATAGCTGAATGAGTTGGACGAAATTCAAGCAGTGGCTGTCCAGAGAACTACTGCTATTCAACAACAGAGAATGAAATGCCACAATAAATTCATCAAAACCAAGGTGTTTCAGGTAGGGGACTGGGCGTTATTTTATGACTCCAGATTTAAAGATTTCAAAGGCAAGCTCTGCACTCACTGGATGGGCCCATATCAAGTGGACACAGTGTTCGACAATGGAATGGTTAGACTAAATACAATAGATGAAAACCATATTTCGTTCTTGGTAAACGGACACCGTCTTAAATTATATCACCATCCAACCTCTAAAGATGCTTTTGTTAAAAGTCTTTCTACTTCATCCGATTTAATGGTCATTGGAAAACAAGACAACCTCACTTTGTT
>APFE031269679.1:81996-101814 GCA_000404065.3 Pinus taeda | reverse complement strand
TTAGAAGCCCAAAAAAGAGTTCGAGTGGTTTTCTAGTCCCATAACTCTGCCTCTATACACCTATTTTGAAAAGCATAAAATGCTTTCCAACCCCCCAAAGTTCTTTTCTTTCTACAACCATTCCATCTTAGATTTTTGTTGAAGTCAATTCTAAGGTATTTGTAATCCACAACTTCTTCCAAAATGTTGCCTTCAAAGTAGAACTTACGCTGGTTATGTTTTCTTTTCTTAGAGAAGATCACTACTTTCATTTTGCTAATATTGACTTGCATCCCCACACTTCTACAAAAATACTCAAGGGATAGTAAGAGCTCTTGCAAACCAAGAGCCGATTTAGCAATTAGAATAATGTCACCTACATACAAAAGAAGTCTTATAACAAACTTGCCCAAATAGATACCATCACCCCCTTGCAAATTTAACCACTCCTCAAGCTTGTTGATATATAAACCAAAAAGGGTAGGAGACAGTGGGCAACCTTGCTTAACCCCAATATCGCTTCTAAAACTTTCAGAAATGCCTTCTGAAGTTCTAATTTTGATTTTCACCTCTTCATACAACCTATGCACAACTTCTCTCAAATGTTTAGGAACCCCAAGTTCCTCCATTATGTGCCAAATCTTATCCCTAGGAATCGAGTCAAACACTTTTTTGAAATCAACAAAGCAACAAAAGACTTCTTCCTTTTTCTCCCAAACTTTTTCAATGATGTGCCTTAAAGTTATACAATGATCAATTGTTGAATGTTTAGGTCTAAAACCTGCTTGCCCTTTAGCATGCTTATCTCTTTCTTCTACCCACTTGCTAATTTTGTTTTCTAGCATGCTTCCAAAAAGCTTTGCAAATAAAGGGTTTATCATGGTGGTCCTATAATTGGAGGGATTATTGACATCACCACTCTTGAAAAGAGGTGTTGCCAGACTAGTTGTCCAATTTGTGAGGAGCGAATGAAATAAATTTCCACATCCTCAAATTTCAAAATTTGGGCACACAATGTTAATCAGACTCTCTCATGATACCAGATTTGTAAACAAAACCCTCAAATTTAAAAATTTCGAAGCACAATGTTAATTTGACTCTATGCCATTATTATAAAATAAGAATATTTGACTATTTTTCAAATTAACTCACGGTACCGTTGAAAACTAGGCAAACAAATAAAATAAATATCCAAATCCTCGAATTTCAAAATTTCAATGCACAATGTTAAATTTGACTTTGATCGTATGCAATTATTACAATTATGAAATAAGAATATTGGTCTATTTTTCAAGCTAACATACATTATCGTTTAAATACCAGCAAGTAAAAAAAATTATAAAAAATTTAAAGTGTGATTGACAAATAATTTAGAATATATATATCCACTGGGCCAAGAATAAACGGTAATGGGGTGTACTGTTAAGTTACCTAGTGACGTGAATCCAACCATGTTAATGGCAGTAATATGGTGTAATGTTAAGTCAATTAGTGATGTGAAGGTCACCATTTTCAAACTCATATGGTTCTGTGGCTCAAACCCCTCCCCAGGGTGATTTTGACAGCTTAGATACCCGTGATGTGAATCTAGCCATGTTAATGGCAGTAATGGGGTGTAATGTTAAGTCAATCAATGATGTGAAGGTCACCATTTTCAAACTCACATGGTTGTGTGGCCCAAACCCATTCCCGAATTGATTTTGACAGCTTAGATAACCTTTCCTAAGCCAAAAACTCATCTTTAAAAATTAGACAATAAATTAATAATTGCCTTATTATTTTTTATTTTATAATTAAACATCAAAATATTCAATAAACAAATAAAAATATAATAAATTAATTATAACTATTATATAATAGTTAATATTTAACTTTTCTATTATACCTTTTCTTTTTATTTCTAAATATTTTATTACTTAAACATTAATTTTTAAATAAAATTCATATAAAAATCGAATTTGTGTCCTTCCGAATGTGTCTGATCATGTCCGATCGGGACATGATCAAATCCGGATCGTGTCCCAATCGGACATGACATTTCCTAATTTTCGGATTCCAATCCAGAAATTACGAACCCGTGCGGTGTTATAAATGAAATTTTCTCCATTATTTTTTCATGTTGAGTTGTTTAGTTTGTTGTGGGTGTTTGGGAGCAAGGAGCAAAGGGTGTGGGAGCATTTTCAAGGAAATTTAGGCAGCATGTAAGTGTATTTTCTCTCTAATTTTTTGCATTTTTATTACAACAATTTGCACGTGCATTTCTTTTACAATTTTTTGCATATTTTTTATTTTTTTTTTACAACATTCATGGCTCAATCAATGGCAACAGTGAAGGGCCAAGCCTTTATCCACATTAATAAAGAAAATAGGATAAAGTGAGGAAAAATCAAAGAAATGTACCTTTATTGGATATGGTGTTAATGATTTTGGTTATCGATTTTATGATTATGAAAAACACAAAATCATTAGGAGCAGAGATGTCATATTCAATGAAAAAGTTTTGTATAAGGATGAGATGCGAGAAAACAAACAAGAAAAAGAAAGCAGAGAATACACGGTGCTTGATGAGTTCACAGAAAAAGTAAAGGTGCCTGAAAATCATAATGATCAACAACTAGAACAATAACAACAAACGCGTCAAACAATTGAAAGTGGTGTTAGAAGATCTACCAAGATAAGTAGACCCCTTGAACGATACTCTCATTCATTATATTATGTATTATTGACTGATTATGGTGAACCATAATGTTATGAAGAAGCAGTGTAGGTAGAAACTAGGAAGAAGTGGGAGCTAGCCATGAAAGAAGAGATGGAATATTTGGTACATAACCAGACTTGGGACTTAGTCAGGTTGCCTGTAGGTAACACAACATTGCAGAATAAATGGGTTTACAATTTGAAGGAAGAAGATGCAGGTAGAAAAATGTATAAAGCTAGACTTATGGTGAAGGGGTTTGCATAGATCAAAGGTATATACTTTGATGAAATATTTCCTGTTGTTAAAATGACTTCAATCAGAACTATTCTAAGTCTAGTAGCAGCAGGAGATTTGCATCTTGAGCAGTTAGATGTAAAGATGACCTTTCTATTATGAAACCATCTCATGAAAAGATAGAAAAGATAGATCAATGACTTAAAAATCAGCCTCTTTGAGGGGGCAACCTCCTTTACATTACACAAATGAACAATTCTTGGATGATACAAATGATAATACCTCCTTTCTATATATAGAAGTCTAAGTGGTCCCAATATAATCAGAGCCTACATAACAATAATATTGTAGGGGCAAAACAACAACAATAGTGGGCTTTTATGGGGCACAATAATAACAACATGGGGACTACATGGGCACAACAATACCATAAGGGGGTTGCACTAATAGCAATAAGGGGCTACACTAGTAGTATAGGGACCTAACATGCCCCTCTCCTTAAAAAAGTGTTGTCCTCAACGCTTGAGTAGTTTTGGATGCTTCTGTATAAAATTTGCATCCTCCCATGTGGAATCTTCACCAGGTAAGTTCTTCCACTTGATGAGATAGTCTGAAATTGATTGATTCCGCAGCTGTCAGGTTCTTGTTTCCATGACTGCTTCAGGTTCAAATATGATTTTTCAATCCTCGTCAAGTTCCAACAATATTGTTTGAACGGGGACCTTATCACCTATAACCTTCTTTAAGCATGAAACATGGAAAACTGGGGTCAGTCGGGAAGATGCAGGAAGCTCCAATTTGTATGCCATAGTACCGATATTTTGTAGCACTTTATAAGGACCACAGTACTTTGGTGATAATTTATTATCCTTCTTAGCTTGCATGAGGTACATTTGTTTGTATGGTTGTATTCGTAAAAATACCCAATCACCTACATCAAAACTTCTTTCACTATGATGTTGATATTCCTGTTGTTTCATTTGATTCTGCACCAAAGTGGGTTATCCTTTAAAAGTTGGAGAAATCGTTGTTGATCCTCGATATGATCTTTCACTGCTTGAACCCTTTTCTTCTTGATATGTCCTTCTATCTTGAGAGTTTGAGGAGTGGTAATTCTTGCCAATGCATTACAAGATATGGTCAGATTCATTTCTTGATGCTCGATGTGATCTTTCACTTCTTGAACCTTTTTCTTCTTGATATGTCCTTCTATCTTGAGAGTTTGAGCAGTGGTAATTCTTGCCAATGCTTTACAAGATATGGTCAGATTCATTTCTTCTTTCTCTAGGGTTGGTTCCTAGTGTATATCCTCTTCTTTTGATGTTTCTTGATCTTTTTCTTCTACCTCTTCAGAATCTATTTAAAATAATTTCTTCTCAGCACACTTGTGACCTTTAATGTATTTGCTATAAAAACTGTAACAAAGCCCTTTTTCTATTTTTTCTTCCAAATGTTGTGGTGTAAACCTTGTAGGTTGTGGAAGGCTAGGAGAAAAAACACTTCCATATTTATAGTTGTGAGTGGTAGGATTCCTTGTTTCCATAATTCCGCTTTCAATTTTTCTTTCCAACCTGAATGCCTTCTCCAATGAATCAGGTTCCAAAAAACGAACCTCATGTTGAATGTTATCCTTTAAAGTCCCTATGAAGACATCAATCCTTTACTTCTCTAGAATATCAATTACCCTTATATTTAATTTTTTGAAGTCCTCAATGTGCTCTTCCATTGAACCCTTTTGTTTTAGATTTATCAATTGGCTAAAGAAAGTGTTGCTCTTTGTATCCTCATAATGTGTTATCATTTCCTCCATCAAAATTGGTCAGGTGACAAGTGGTTTACGAGAAAAAATCCCTCTATACCACACAAATTGATTTGGTTCTAAGTATAAAGATGCAATATGTGCCTTTTGTAGCAGTTGTACATCATGTAGATGGAAACATTGCTCCATCTGTAGTATCCAATTTACCGGATCCTTGCCATCAAAATTCCTCATATCATTTTTTCTTGATTTTAGGAGTTCGATATTGAATCTATTGTATCTCTGAAATTTCATATCTCCAAGGTTTAAAATTGCGACCTTCGGTAATCCTCTGCATCCTCTTTCCAATGCCACCACTCTGATCGAAATTGGATTCTCCAAGAAAGAGTTATGCCCAATCTCCCAAGATGACCTGACGAAGTTCCACGTGTGACTGTTTCGACCTTCGGACTTGAAACTAATACACAGAAAACTACAGACCATCCTCTTTCTGTAAACTCTTACAAAATTTCAATCTGATGATCAAAAAGAAAGCTATTACGATTTTCCCCATGTCACCTGTTTGTGATATAATTCGAGATCCTGCAAAAACCCTTACTTCCTTGGATCATATCTCCGAAAATGTACCGTGACAAGATCTAAAATTCGGAGCTAAGGTTTAGAGAGATTTCAACTCAAATGGGTTTTTGTTTTAGCTTCTTAAACTTCGTAAAAAAAAGTTTTAGTGAAAATTCCACGATGACTTGTTTGGAGCAGCGAAACCCTAGAATCCAAAGCTCTGATACCAAATGTTATGAAACCATCTCACAAAAAGATAGAAAAGATAGATTAACGACTTAAAAATTAGTCTCTTCGAGGGGGAAACCTCCTTTAGATTACACAAATGAACAATTCTTGGATGATACAAATGACAATACCTCCTTTCTATATATAGAAGTTTAAGTGGTCCCAATATAATCAGAGCCTACATAACAATAATATTGTAGAGGAAAAACTGTTGAAAATAGCAACAAGAAATTCTAAATATAGAAGTGCTAAAAATAGCATTGCTATAAAGAGCATTTCGGGGTACATTCCAATTTTAGTTAGTCCCTGAACTAAAATTGAGAATTAAAATTCGAATTTGATCTTAACATCTATTTGAAAAATAATTAATTAATTCATCTTGAGTTAATTAGTTGGAGAAAATCAAACATGAAGTCTATGTGAAGACATACAACAGTTATCCCTTTGATTGATGAAGTTATCCCTTAATTAAGGAGATCAAGATGAGTTGTACTTTGAGTTGTAATTAGTTAGCTCAGTTAACTAAGTTAAGTCCAGTTAGATTAGTTCCAACAGTTTGTGGAACTAATTGTGAGAAATGTTGCATTAATCGTTATCGGGATAATATCGACACTAGGAAAAAATCGGAAAAAATCGTAATTATCGGGAAATAATCGGAAATAATCATTTGGTACAAAAATATTCAATTTTTTCAATTTTTTTAATATCTAAACCATCTACAACATAAAATAAATACATTGACACATAAATATGGTAAAAGAACTAATATATAAGATGTTTAATATAATTTCTAGTGCTAAAATCACACATAACATTGGATCATGTCTTGAATAGTAAGTCCTGACTCCTGAGTCCCAACTCAGCCTCAAAATATCAACAAAAAATATGATAATGTATCTCATCATGTCATAATGTCATATACAATAAAATGAAGAAAATGACTAAAGTCTAATCCTATTGATTTCCTCTGCCCCTCTTCCGAGAAAATGCCACAACTTTCCCTTTCCCTCTAGATGTAGATGATGCTGCCCGTGCTAGTGGAGATGGCAGTGGAGTCTAATGTCCTCTAGAATCTGAAGAACTAGAAGTAGGAGCTATAGGAGGTAGACCATGTCCTCTACTGGTGGCAGTGGTAGCCCGGGCATCCTGCACTAACCAATCATCAGCAGACTCCATGAGAGGCCTCTCGGCCTCAACCCTCCATGCAATAGTGGTGTCAATCCCATCCAATGAGATGGCATCCACTTCAGGTGTCCTCTCAAGTTGCCTCACCCACAATCGAAGATTGTAGTAGACGTAGACCATGTCATTAAGTCGCTGGGACTCCAACCTGTACAAGGATCATGAAATAATAATTAATAATTATAAAAAAAATATTGTTTAATGAATTCAAAAATTTATTTGGAAATTTGCAATATTTTAAATGTTTAAGTGTTAACCTGTTGCGCTTCTTGTTGTGTATTTTTTCAAATACACTCTTGAGGAGCTACATGTTTGGCTGAGGATGTGAATGGAAAGCTTTTGCAGAAGGGTTATCCTGCCACCATACATTTTCCACCATGCATCTACAACAAAATTACAAATAAAATTTTAAATAAACATAAGAAAAAAATGGAATTTGAGGAGACAATGAAATTTGAAACAAAGTTACAAACTAAAAAATACCTGGCATTTTAATCATCCTATCAGTGACAGCCATCTCAAAGCCAAATGTGCTACCTGCCATCCTATATGTCTCAATTTGTTTAGAGATCTCTATACATTGTTCTGGAGATCGCACCATCTTCTGAACACAAGATAAGAATCCATCCATAATCTTAGCATCAAAATCAAACCCACATGCGTAAGAAAATGCAGGGTTCAAGAAAAGCCCAGCAGCATGAATGGTACGATGGAGTGTGTTGTTCCATCACTCATCAATCACTCCCCATAGGAGGAGTTGTCTCTGAAACCCATCATCTCCCTTACCATCATAGTAGGCCCGAATGGCTTCTTTGGCCCTGTCCATGGCCTCATACAAATAGCCCATTGCGGGCTTCTCACCATAAACCAACCGAAGAACCTTTACCAAAGGTTCAGTAATGGCACACACCTCCTACACTCCCGCCCAGAAGTCTTCCTGGTATGAAACTAGTCTGCATACGGCCTCTCCCTCTGGTTTGTGGCTCATTGGCAAAGCACGCCACTCCTGTGAAAGAAACATTCTCTTCACATCCCACATAGAATTCAAGAGGGATTGAAGAGATATGAAACTGGTGGCAAACCGTGTAATGGTGGGGTGCACCAACTCTTTGTTGTTGGTGAATCTTCTCATCAAGCTAAGCACAGATGTATGGTTATATATAAATTTTGTAATGCTTTTGGATGAATCAACAATATCTTTGACAAAGGGAATTTTCCCTATGTCCTTCAGCATCAAATCAATATAGTGTGCAGCACAAGGTGTCCAAAATAAAGTAGAATGCTTTTCCATAAGCATCCTGCCAGCAGCAACATAATTTGCAGCATTGTCTATTATGACTTGGACAACATTTTCTACACCCACCTCCAAAATAAACACATCTAGCAAATCACATAAAGTCTTTGCATCTTTGATTTGTGCAGATGCATCAACAGATTTGATAAACATAGTCCCCTTGGGACAACTAACCAAGAAGTTTATAAGGGTTCCCCTCTTTTGGTCAATCCAACCATCTGACATAAAAGTGCATCCTGTTTGTGCCCATGATGCCCTAAAATCCTCCAACCTTTGGGTGCAGTCACGCTTTTCATTTTGAAGAATCCGGCCTCTGAAATCATGATAAGAAGGGATTTTGTACCCTGGGGCAACACTTGCAATAAAATCAACAACAAGTTGGAAAAATGGATTATTCCTTACAATGCTGAAAGGACTATCACTCCAGAGGAGAAATTTTACCATCAACTTGTCAGTTTGTTCTTTCTCAGTTCCTTTTAGCATTGAACTGATAGATGGCTGTGAACCAGGTGTGGTTCGAGGAACAAAAAATGATGTAGCAACTATCGGATTGGTTGATGCTGGAGTAGAACCAGTGCCACTTCCTTCAGCTGACCTTTTTAGTTGCATTTTGATTTCTTCTTTGGCCTCTCTAGTCTGGTCTAAATTTTCCAATGCTCTCATGGCTCTTTCGATGAGTTCAGGAGTTGTATTTGTACAGGGCCCCACATCTTTTCCAGGGATTTATGCAAGGTGAAACTTCAACTTGTACACCCCCTGTACATAGAGTGGCCACACAACTTGCAAGTCAAGTTTAGTCTATCATTTGGAGCATCAGGTTCACCATATTCCCAGAAAGGATCCAATTTCCTTGGCATGTTTGTTTTTGAACTTTGAAGTTGCAAACTTGAATGGTGTTTCAGTGCAGTTGTGAACCTATGGGAAAATAAGGATTACAATTTAGTATTTACAAAATTACAAGCTACAAATTTATAGTTTAGTATTTTAATTTTTAATTTTTACATTGTACAATGAAAACCCAAGTTACCCAACCAAAAACAACCATTCCAAAGTTCAAACACAAGTTACCCAACCAAATGGCAAAAACAATGAAAAAAACATAAACAATGTTTAAAAACAATGAAAACAAAAAAAAAATTGGTTCCCATAGTCATACCAAGTTACCCAACCAAAAAAAATGAAGAAATATAAAAACAATCTTTAAAAACAATGAAAAAAAAAAAATGGTGCCCATACCAAGTTACCCAACCAAAAACAATGAAAAAAAATACAAAAACAATGTTTTTAAACAATGAAAACAAAAAAAATTAATCCACATACCGTTTCTATGGAGAAATCAGTGGTCTCCTCTTGATTTTCTCCTCTAAGCACTTTGAATTAGCTTCAAACCCTCTCCAGCTTAGTCTCCCAGCTCTCCTCTGTCCTCCGCGCACAACTGTCCAAATGAATTCATAAAAAAAAACCAAAAAAACTATATAAAACCTCGCTGCCGCGAAGCCCCGCGATTTTTTCGGTAATTATCGTGATAAATTCGAATTTATCGCGATAATTTCATAAAAATCGGCCAAAAAATTACCCGCGATAATTTCATATAAAAATCGCAATAAAATCATTTTCTTGAAAAAATTGCGATAAATTGAAATTATCGTGATTTTCACAACACTGATTGTGAGTTCAATTAGTTAATACATGCATGCATGTAACTAGTGTACTTCAGATAATTGAATATCATCTCATAAATAACTCATGCATGTCAATTTAGTTAGAGACCCAATTGAGATCAGGGGAAGGGACAGTGTACTATCAGTTGCAGGAATATTCCCATGAGGATATCTCTTGCATGTAGAAGGAATTCATTCCTTGAGGATTGTGCAGTTATTTCTGAGTTTGGTGAGTTGTGTGAGAGTTGAATTCACACAGGGGCAGGCAGAGGACCCAGGAGAAACTGCGCAAGGAAATATGAGGCTTGGAGGACTGAGAGAAGATAGATGTTGTGTCTATTCAGTCTATTTGCAGCATTGAGGGATTGTATTGAGATCTGGATAGCTTGTGAACTAAAGCTTTGGGTAATCCAAAGATATTTCCACTTGTATGATAATACATAGATCGAGGTTTTTAGCTAAGGCTTTCCCCAGAGTATTCTTCTGTGTCCATGTGTAATTGTTTTTTCTTCATATATTATATGTGTTCTATTTGATCTTGCTCAAAATTGATTAAGCTTCGAAAAGTTTGATTGTAGAAGTAGATCAGGTATTTTGCTTTAGTATATTGCATTATCAGGTGATCTACAGCGAGAATTTCTACAAAAACAATAACAATAGTGGGCTTCTATGGGGCACAATAAAAACAACATGGGGACTACATGGGCACAACAATACCATAAGGGGGTTGTACTGATAACAATAAGACACTACACTAGTAGTATAAGGACCTAACACTTTCTCCATGGGGATTTGTGATGCAGGAGCATTCAGCTCAACAATTTCATCATAGTTTAGTTGACTTTAGGGGTCTTGTGTTGTCAAGGAAGTTGGATTCCTATGTATGTAATTATTAATGTTTTAAGTGATTAGAATAGGAATTAATTAGATATTGTGAGGATATTTGTAAATGCTCTCGAATGTAGGAGAACATGAGTAATTAATGATGATGAGAGAGTTAGAAATCAATTGTAAATCTTGGGCTAGAAAGTGGTTTCATGATTCGAGGAGATAGAGAGGATTCTTAGGGATAAGTAGGAATCAAAAGTGGACTTAGAGGATAATTAGGATTTAGTTCAGCAGATTAAGGATCTGAACCAGAATTAGTTCAACATAACCTTTTGTATAAATGTAAGCCTAAAAGGCATAGAAAGTCAGTAGATAGAGGAGTAGTTAGAGAGATAGTTAGAGGAGTCAGTCAATCAGATTGTAAGCCTATGGACAAGAGAGGAACAAAGGCCACTAATACAAAAGATCAAGCCAAGGGAAGAGTTCCTGTGTAAATACATGTTTATTAATACAAACAACTCAATTTTGAGTTATGTGTGTGTATGGAATAAGTGAATTGTAATCTGCATGTGGATTAGAGATTATGTGTCGTATATGTATGTAAGTGGAGTTCAGGTAGAATCAGAGGTGAAATACAGAGAAGAGTAACAGAACAACTTCCAACTATGGTTGGGTAGAAGTTGTTGAGGTAGCTCCACAGTTGCGATTGTGGGTAGAGTTGTCTTAGAGATAACAATTCCAGCCGAAGTGTTGGGTAGAATTGTTAGTCAGTAAGAGGTTTGAAGAGAAAAACATAGAGCTTGTATTATGGCTTTGTATACATCAGAGGAAGCCTTTAGTGTTATAGTGAAGGTGGAGGAGCATAAAGGCGCGAGTGGAGTTAAGTTAAGGAGAGAGTTTTGGCGAAACAACGAAGGACCGGAACCCTGAAGAAAACCGAGTCCACAGAACGATATTGAAGAAATGGCACAAACCCAAAATAAAGAGTAGCGGTGGTAGAGAATGTGCGGAAGCCCTAATCGCTGTTGAAGTCCCGCAATTAATCTTGGCTGTCGATTGTAAAAGTCAATGCTTATGTCATAGTCAACTACGGGGGTTGAGAGCTTGATAACCTTCGTGCTAGTTGAAGCGCCGCAAACCGCAGGATTTGATGGCCTTTGTCATCCAATGGATATCAGGTCGTAAATAGATCAAACTTTAACTGTAAGGGCAGACCTGAACTTCCTTATAATTCTCATCGGCTCCAAAAAGGCATTAAATTTCGTGTAAATGATCCACCCGATATCATTGTGGACCGTTGGATCAAGCAGACCTTAATCAACGGTTATAAAGCATCAGGTTAGTTCGTTGATTGGGAAAAGGTGCAGCTGTCGGATCGAGAGTAGGATCGACGGTGGAGATTGAAGATTGGAAAATATTTGTGGAGAGCAGACCTGAGGAGGTTATTGGCGTGTCTTTAATTTATTTGAAGTCCGGTTGTGTTGTTGCATGTCGCATGCGAGAGGCAATGAAGGCACATGATGGTGTGATGCGATATTGCGAGAGCCATTGATCTGATGAATGAAACCAACGATGGGGAAGGCAATCGCATATCGCAAGTCAAGAGTTCTGAAGGCATGTTTTACTGAGTCCGATGAAACTCCGCGATTGCGATATATAAGGAGTTGGCTTATAGAGTGGAGTTTGGTTAACATGTGCGATTATAGAATTAACCAAAGTTGCCATAAAGGATGAAGGGTTGAGTTATAAAGTCCCGATGGAAAAATTAATGAAGGATTAGACTATAGAAAGTCTAACGAAATGTCTCTGCGTGAGATTAAATGAAGGGGCCTTAAACCTTAGCTTATGAAGGTTTGACCAAACAAGTCATTGATATTCATGGGACAGATGAGAATACGCATTTTTATATGCATACTGTGGGTATCGCGGGTTTTCCCTGCGTTAATTTGGAGGAAGAGATCTATATGTAGCAACCATAAGGATATGAGGTCAAAGGGAATGAGAAACTAGTGTGCAGGTTGAAGAAGAGCTTGTATGGCTTAAAACAGGCTCCAAGGCAGTGGTATCTAAAATTTGACAGGTTTATGTC
This sequence comes from Pinus taeda, assembly GCA_000404065.3. NCBI lineage: Eukaryota > Viridiplantae > Streptophyta > Pinopsida > Pinales > Pinaceae > Pinus > Pinus taeda. The sequence continues at coordinate 89,304 of APFE031269679.1, read as the reverse complement.
TAAACAAGGTTATACTAGATGTAACTCTGATCATTGTGTTTATCTCAAAAGGCAAAATGATGGTAGCTATATTATATTAGTAGTGTGTGTAGATGCTATGCTTGTTGCAAGGTCTCACATGCAAGAAATAAATGTGCTCACAGGAAAATTGGCAAATTCGTTTGCAATGAAGGATTTGGGTGTTGCAAAACAAATCCTCGATATGAAAATAACTATAGACAAGAAAAACCGCAAATTAAGATTGTCTCAGAGTGAGTACATACAAAAGGTGTTGGAAATATTTAATATGTAGAACACAAAACTAGTTACTACACCTTTGGCTAGCCATTTAAAACTAAGTAAGGAGATGTGTCCCAATACTTAGGAAGAGATGGATTATATGTCTAAAGTTCCATATGCAACGGTAGTTGGAAGCTTAATGTATGCAATGGTTTGCACAAGGCATGATATTGCAAACGTAGTGGGAGATGTAAGCATGTACATGAACAATCCAGGAAAAGAACATTGGATGGAAGCGAAGTGGATTCTCAGGTATTTGAGAGGTACCACACATCAAGAATTATGCTTTGGTGATTCAAACATTACTCTTCAGGGATATATTGATGCAGATATGGTAGGTGATAGAGATAACAGGAGGAGCACCACAAGGTATGTGTTTACTGTAGGTGGAACAATTGTCAGCTGGGTTTCAAAATTGCAGAGTGTTGTTGCACTCTCAATGACGGAAGCAGAGTATGTTGCTACTACAGAGGCTAGTAAAGAAATGATTTGGTTACAAAGGTTTCTGGATGAATTGTGTAAGAAGAAGGAGTTGGGCAGGTTATACAGTGACATCCAAAGTGCCATTCATCTTGAAAAGAACTCAACGTTTCATTCCAAGACTAAACATATACAACTCAAGTACCATTTCATACGATCACTATTGGAAGATGGGCGGTTGAAGTTGGAAAAGATACACACTAGCCAAAATCCTGCAGATATGTTAACAAAAGTTGTAACCAGGGTGAAACTGAGATTCTTCTCAGTTTCAATTGGTCTTCAAGTATGATGATGAAGATGAGGAACAACCAGGTTCAGAGTGGAGTCATTGTCTAACAAATGAGGCAGCGATGGAGTTGCTATAATCAGTCTCCAAGTGGGAGATTGTTAGGTGGGGAGCCCAATTATCTTCTTTATTCAGAGGCATCGCTACATTGGACTCCAGTTTGTAATGGGGTGGAAACACTACCTGTTTTTTTCGACAGGGGGGTGATGACGATTTTTATGAACCCTCCCTTGGTGGGGGTTTAGGGGCAATGCCTCCGAAGCTAAAAATAGAAGTAAAATTTCCTTGTAAAATATTGTAATTTCGTAGTCAATCTAAGCCATTCATTAGGTGAATGATTTGACGATAGAAGTTATATTAATTTAGTTTTTTTTTCCCTAGAAGGCAACCCCTCGATATATATGAGGGAATTGTATTGCGACTATGTAGATGGGTATATGAGTGATAAAGAGAGAGGAGACTGTGTGGGAGCAAAGAGAAAATTACAGTGGATTGGTTGTAGGTTGTATCTCTTTATTTTGTTGGATAATATAAAAGGAATGACTGGCTATTTCTCCATGGACGTAGACCAAATTAGGTGAACCACGTATATTTGTGTCTCTCTCCTGTTTTATGCATTTTCTGTGTTTGTGCTTCTACAATGTTTTATGTGTTCCATTGCTTTGTAATATATAATTTTCTAACATTTCCTTTGTTTTATATTTGAATCAAGAAATTATATAATTCATTAATATGAAGCACCTAATCTTTTATCACTTGTGAAATTAATTGTCATCAGTATTTTTAGAATCAACTTCTTTATTAGGAACAGAGGAAGGGGTTGAGGAAGGGGAACAAGAAATAAGGATCAACATTTGGGAGTGAGAAGAGACAAAAACCAAGGGTCTCAATCCATTTTGACTTGGATTATTAAGGAAAATGATCTACACTGGTGTGGTCAATCTACTAGTTCAGCCATAGCCTCAACATATGGTGCGCCTTCAACGACAACAACCCCTTGTACCACATCAACCTAGTATGTGCATCCACGTTCTTCTGCTCCTTTAGTTATTCTAAATAATGATGGTTTGGAAGCTTCCATACCCACCCAACCTCTTTGTTCAATCCAAGGTTTTCCTACAATCTCTTTGCCTCCTCCTAAGGAACATGGTTGATGTTTGTAATTTGTTTCTTCTCGTATACTCCACTTCCCTCCTGTAGCACAACAACCTACTCTTGTTAGCCAACATCCTCATTCCGCCCATTAGGCTTGCAAGTAGCCTACCATACTTGTTGGTCTTGTTGGTCAATCATCAGAAAAGAAAATAAGTCCCCAACCTATTGTTAATGACTAGAGATAGAAAGCACAAGACATTTTGTCAGACTCATCACATGGCTCATCACACTTCATTGCAGCACATCCCCACCAGGAAGAACAACATGCAGAATATGCTCCATCTCATAGGCAGTGACATTAATTTAGGTTGTTCACAACATGTTTTGGTATGGTTTTCAGTATTGTTCATATTTCACTAATGACATACTTTTTTATGATGACGTTGCTTCATTTTTGCTCTATTTGGAAAAGGCAATTCATGATTATGAAGCTCTCTTTATATACAACATTTTAGTTTATTAATGTGGCACATCTGACATGCATGAATTACAAAAATGGAGAGACATGGAAGTAATGGGGTTCAAAAGGGTTTGGTTTGCTTGGAATCTGATGTGGAAAAGTTTTTGCTTATGTGGCGCATGTTTTAACTATATATGTGATATGATTAGGCTCTTTTATATAATGTGTTTTATGATTATTAATTTCGATTTAGAGTTATATAGCGCAGATCAATGTGACTATACAATATCTTATTTATATATGTATGGAGACAAAGATTATAAAACCCATTAGAATAAGGAAAGGGGTCCCACCTACTAGAGTTAAAACCTTGAATAAAAAAATATCATGAATTAGTTTTGTTAACCGTTGCCTTTAGAGCATCCCTCCTATTTTCTAATCGATTAGATTAGAAATCAAACTAAAACACAATCTTTAAAACATGGGAACTTCCCAAACTGATTTGAATCCCTTTAAAAGGAGGAAGGATCTATGAAGGCAAAGAGAGACAACTATGAAGAGAGGTCACAGAGGATTCACTTAGTGAGCCTCTGGCATATCATGTGTGTTCGTGGCATATTAAAAAAACCATTAATTTGACTACATATTGGAAAATCCCTCTAAAAATCACATTATGTAACCCCCTACCAATATGAACCCAATACATCTTCCAAATTAAAAAAACCCCTACTTTCACTAGATATTGTAGGTATCCATTTTTTACAACCCTTCATATTTTTTCATTAACTTTGAGCTCAATTTTTTATATTTTCCAATATAAAAACCCTTTACCCCTTATATACCCCCCAATATAGTATGTCATTTTTTCTTCAATATATGTACCTTAATATGAACCCATGTGGTATGGTATTTCCCCCCCGGTGAAGCCCTCGTGAGAGAAGTATGCTATAAAGTTTGTGGTTGTCGTTTCTCCTTTGATTTTATTTTCTTACAAGTTAGAGGCTAATATTGATGGTGACAATAGTCTTATTCCACCAAGGAGCGATAAACTAGTTGACTCCATCAATATATCCAAGGAAATATTCAAGCATATTGATTCTTTCTAATGTATTTACTAATGTTTGAAGGTCTGGTTATTTTTACCAGCACTAACAACTATCCATTTTGTATAAGTTGCCCATATTCCCACCTGTAAGAAGGATTTTAATTTTATGTCATTATGTCTTGTTCTCAAGCTATTGTATATAATTAATTCTTCATTGCAATAGTTTGTAATAAGATTGGTCATAAGCTTTTGCAAAGCTTGCCTATTAGGATTTGATTGTACTATTTATCATCAATAAGATCATCCATTGTTTATTACAACTTTATCGCTTTGCATATCTCTATTTTATTATTCATTTTTTTAGCATTTTTCTTTTTGTGTTTTGTCATATATCACAACTTATGCTCTACATAATATAGGGCCTCTTAGCCCAACTCCTCAGTAGCTCGTTGCTTCATTTAAATCTGATTTATATTTTCAGTTTTTTTTATGCTTGTTTAAAATGTTTTGGTTGTAAATGATGTATTTTTCATGTATATATTTTTATTTACTTGATGAATTTTCTTTGTCTATTTTTGTATCATAAACTACAAACAACACAAAAAAAACAAAAAAAACATGAAATTTTTGTTGTAAATTCCAAGCACATTGTCTCGTTATCACAACAAGATAACGAGATTCGAGGAGTTGGTTTGTTGAAGTCTGAAAAACTTAAACAATCAGCAATGCACAGGGGAAATATGTTGATCTCACACACCAAGATGGTTGCTAAAACGAATTTCCTTCCACGAGCCTTTACCACTAGATATTTCTCAGTCAAATCAATCGCATCTACTATCTCCACATCATCTCGTAAGCACAGGCTATAGGCTGCAAGGAAGACTTAACATTTTAGAACCCTAATTTTCTTCTTGATGTTATAAGAAAGACTCCCACCTCATTCCTCTTGTAACCCCAAATTTGACGCATGCTTCTTTGATGACCCCAAACCAAAACCAAATTGTGGACCTAACACTAGAGCCGCCTGATTGACTGAAAATTGAGGACCAAAACTAGCTCCACGAGGATCTTTTTATGCATTTTTGGGCACCAAAGGTGCAAGCTCTACAAATTGTGGAAAATTATTCATAGGTTGGGAAACCAGGAAAGTAGAAACCCCACCGCTTAAAGATGGAAAAGGAAAACCCATGGAGAACAACTAAAGGAATATCAAATAAGCCCTCCATAGTAATGGGAGGGACCAGAGGAGAGATACCACCCACTGAAATCTTCTACAAAAATTCCATTGAAGATGGGAAAATATTTTCCTAGGAACCACCAATGAGAAACCGGGACAAATGGCTAAGGAAGAAAGATTTCTTGAAACCCAATGGGAAGGGTTCAAAGAAAACCCACCAATTGGGTTTGAATCTTGAGTATAAAAACTTGAAGTCTGAGAGAAGTATTCACTGAAGGTAACAATCTCACCAGATGGGACAAGAATGGAACCCTTGTTGGTGCTCACCAAGTCATAATCTACAACATCCATGTCACCCGTCCTTGAACCACGCCACTCCTTCCAACTCAAAAAACCACCAGGATAACCAATCCTAGAACCTTATACTATGCACAGACCACAAGAAATTACCAAAGAAGAGATCCTATAAAAAATCAACTCAGACCAATCACTTGATGAGAAAAAGGCCCGACAAAGAGTGTTAACGACCCCATAAAGAATATATGAAGGAAGCCCCATAACTGCCCTAACAGCTGGCAGCCTGAGTAGTCCCGCTGACAGACTGAACTACACTGAAACCTCCACGAGAACCTTACTACAACATCCCTCTACCTCTCTCTGAAATCCTACATTAATTTTTTTGCTTACTATTTCTTAATTGTGTTCATGTTTACTTATTTTAGACCTTTAAAATAATTTTATAATGTTATTTTAAATTTATTACCTATTTATATAACTATTTAAGGAGAAAAACATTTGTTTTTAGGATCACAAAACTGAGAAAAGTGGCGGTGTCTTTATGTTGGGATCTTATTAGTCACCAAGATAAATTAATACTAAGTCGTTCTACCTTTAAAGATACTACATTAGAGATGAATATCTTTGGAAAAACCATGGGTTCTTATAAACCTAGAGCTAGAAAATCGTCGGTAACTTGACCAAGTCAAATTTACCCAAATTTCCCTAATATTCCCCCCACTTTAAACTTGACTTGGGGAGATTGACCTAGTCCCAATCATTCATTAACCATCTCACTGAGATCTCACATTCCCCCCTCAAGCTTGGATACTAGTACACCTGCCACCTTGGTGCCTATCCAAGTGCTCAATTCTACAAATTCTACAACTTGATGATCCCTTGCACCATTGCACTACATGTATACATGATTAAAGTCTTATGCCTTAAGAGAATGCATGCCCTTGTGTCATATGTACGCCTAAACAATAGGTTTTGCAATTTCTTGGGAAATACATCTTCCTTGGCCTAAAACCCTTAGGGTGTCACATCACTATGACTCTCATCACACACTAGCTCCTTTACTAAACTTCAACTCATTGACTCCATCTCCATTTTCACATCAATACGACCACTCTCTTGCTACATATATATATCCATGTCCATCCATATCTTGACCTAACATTTCTTGCTACTTGATCTCTCTCTCCTTATAACTCCAATCCATGTTATTTATGTGCATCCTGATTATCATTGTGCATCCTCTTCTTGGATTTTCTTCTATTCAAAATCTAGTGCAAGGATTTCTTGATTGGACTTTTCACTTTTCATAGTGTTCCCCAACTCTTAGCTTGCACTTAAAACCAACCTTTTGCACACATACTCTACAAGATCATAAGTCTCAACTCTAGATTTGATATTCAACAAGCTTTGATACCAGTGGTTAGAATCACAAATCCAAGAGAAGTGGTGGTGTCTAAAAATATAGATTGTTGGGATCCCACTCGTCACTAAAACAAATTAATACAACGTCTTCTTGCCTTTAGATAGACTATATTAGAGATCAATATCATGAGAAAAACTATAGGTTCTCACTGGAGAATCACTAATAATTTGATTAAGTCAAATTTACCCAAACAACTTTAAAAATTTTCATTTTTTTTAACACATTAAAATTTAAAATAAAACTATACTTATTAATTTAATTATTAATCATTCGCAATTTCATTTAAAAGAAGATAAAAATCTAATTTTTAATTATAATTCCTAGATTATAAACATATATTTATGAGACACAATATTAAAACTTACATAAATATATGATTGAGTCCATTATTTTTGTCCTTGGGCATTGATTAAACATGTAAAAAAGTTGCCTCTTTTCATGAAAATATGAAAACTCAAAAATTGAAAAAAATTTGATTTATTTTATAAATATATTTGCAAAAGATAAAAAAAAAAAAGAGCAAACATTTAAAGCATGGTTTCACTTGTCACAACATGAAAGCCCAAAATTTCTAAAATTTTGATTTATTTTATGGGCGTATAGATAAAGTTTAAAAGAAGTCAAACTTCTAAAACATGGTTTCACCAATCATAGAATTTAAATTTGAGTAGAGTTTTAACGAAATTTAATAATGTCGTCCAATTCAACTCAAATTCGTTATCACAACCAAAATATGTGTATTATTTAATTTATTCATTATTTTAGA
>APFE031269679.1:44655-78987 GCA_000404065.3 Pinus taeda | reverse complement strand
TTCTGACTCGCCTTATGAAGTGGGAGATTGATGGGCATCTATTAAGGAATGTTACGAGTGTCATTTGGAAAAAAGAACGTTGGGCATCCAAGGATTTCATCGAACTGTTGTGTGAGTTAAAAAATCCCCTAGATATTGAAACATTCATGACAATGCATTTTTAAACACAGAAAAATAGAGATTAACTTTTACATACATGTTCTTGTTAAAATAATTATTAGTGTATTTCTATAATTTTTATATAGATGTTAAAATAAATAGGGGTTTAGATTTATTTTAAATAGTATTTAACATGAGTTGCGAAGGGGTAAATTAAACTGGATTAAAAAAAAAAAACTTATATTTTCTTATTTAACCATTGAATACCGTTGGAAGATAATTCTATATTAATATTTTTTCCAAAAAAAAGGCTGGTCAATTCCACGTCGATCTGTCGGGAAGATTACATACATCGCACGTAAAGATGCCAGAGTACTAACGAAAGATTTCAAAATTACTTTGAAAATTAAAACAACAATAAATATTATGTTTCATCTAGACCTGGTTCCACACTAAATATTACATTTATTGTGGACCTGGCTAACAATAAATATTACAGTTCAAGTGGACCAGGTTCAGGTTCATGTTCATGATTTCGGAGACGAAGAGATCGAGATTGGCGTGGGAGGATCCTCCCTCCGCCACTGCTGCTCTCGCAGCCGCCTTTAATTCTCTCACTCTCTCTCTTAATTTCTTTCCCTCTTCTTCTGCCATTAACGCTTTAACAATTCTTTGTACATCCTCCCTGGTAACCAGCCAATTTTGGTCGATTCTCTGGGGCGCCTCTATGGCGATCTGGATCTCATCCACCACAAACTTTGAGTTGAAGTGCTGCTCTGCATAAAGCGGCCAAGCGATCATAGGAACGCCCATCGTCGTTGTCTCCAGCACAGCGTTCCATCCGCAGTGAGACAAAAAACCACCGGTGGCAGGATGTGCCAAAATGCTTAGCTGCGGCGCCCACCCCAGAATGATAAACCCTTGCTCGCTCTCCACCACACGATCGTGGAATCCCTCGGGGAGAAAGTCCAGGGCCGACGAAAAAGCCTTCGATCCGGAGTCCGACGGTCTCCGCAGAACCCACAAGAACTTCACCCCGCTTCCTTCCAAACCCATCGCCAGCTCCTCCGTCTGAGCGATAGATATGGAATTCTCGCTCCCGAAAGAAATGTAAAGCACGGACGCCTCCACCTGCGCGTCAAGCCACTCCAGGCACTTGTTTTCATCCGTATCGACCCCGATCTGGACCGCCGAGGCGATTTTGCAGGGTCGGTCCTCAAACGCCTCGGCAGGGAGCAGGGGACCAATTGTCCTGATCGTCCCGTTGACCCTCTGAAAATGCTCCACAAACTCCGCCTCCATCTCGTAGAAGGTGTTAGCGATGATCCTCCAGCTCCGCTTGTTGCCTTCTCTCTGCCGTTTCCAGAACGGATACCTCGCGCTCTCCGTCGTCGCCTCCAGTAGCTCCGGCAGCATCTGAAGCCGTGTGAGACGCACTTCCTTGGGAACCCCCGGCACAACATATCGACCCGAAGGGCTGCGCGGTAGATTGCGAGGCAGAACGTCCCACACAATCTGGTGCACGGACTCTGAGAACATGCCACAGGTGTCCAAGCACACTCTTGGGATGTCGTATTTTTCGGCGACAGCGGATGCCCAACCAAGGAGTAAATCGGCAATAAGGCACACCGGCGGAGCGAGGGCACTGCAACTGCTTATTTCTCCTTCCAGATATCGGTGGAGGAAGCGGTCGAAAGGGTCTTCCAAGCTCTGGTTCGCAACGTGCATGTGGGGCAGCTTATGCCACTGCACGCTGTTGCTGTTGACCTTGCCCAGGACCAGTTGGTCTGCGGGGATCTCCATTTCCACCAAGTGGATGTCCAGCCCACTCTGTTTAGCGGCCTCCACTTTACTCTTCAGAGCAGAGATGTGATGAAAAGTGACGACGAAGGTAACGGTGAGGCCCCTGGCAGCGAGTTTCATGGCAAGATGCATGAATGGAATGAGATGGCCGTGACCCATAGACGGCAGCATCATCACATTAGTCATTCCACCATTCGGCGCCATTGATTCTGTGTGCAGGCAAGCAAGTCACTGAATTTCACACAGACACAGAATGCAATCTGGGAAGCAGAATTCGGTAAAGATGGGATGAAGAATCAATGAGAGAGAGAGAAGGATGAGATGAAATGCATATCATCCACTGCGAATTACTTTATAGAAAGTCTGGCGCCTTCGATGCCGGTAATTGAACCCGTAATGACATCAGTGCTCACGGATAAGAATAGCGACAGGGAGAGACTAAGCAGCGCACGGAGACTGAGGTCGGCCCTTGACTTACGATGGAGACAGCAAGTCCGCATTGTTAGGCCAGTTGCGTTACAGCAAAGCAGCGAATAAGATTTGGTCATGTTGGTGACGATGGATCCGTAATCATATGGAAAATGGTGCTTAATGGTGTCCTTAAAGGTGCGAATACCATATGTCATCTTCGTAAGGGGAGGCGTGATAGCAAATGAGGGTGTTTGCACTCGATTTGCATTTGGCCACCGCAGTATTCAAAGGGCGTTTTATTTTCGCTCTTTCGGGGGAGGATAAGGAGAAAGATCACACTCAGACAATTTACACTATTTTATCTAATCACCACTGAAATATTTTAATAAAATAAATAAATAACTTTATAAAGATGAAACAGACTAAAGGTAGTCTGCCCATATTCTCAAAAATTTCTATTTTCGTGGAGTATATTTTGTGTTAAATTATATTTTAGATTCGATAAGGATGTTAGAAAATTTTACACGGTTAGAGGAGAGGAGTTTGGCTCATCGGTTACTGCCAGTTAAAATTTCAGTTGGACAAGCACATCGTAATTAGATACATGTTTAATTGATACATAAATTAAATACACAACAAAATAGAGTAAAAACTAAATGGTTGGGGTAATTCTATTTATGAAAGTTTAAAGTGGCAACAAATTAAATTTTAGATTATATTATAAAATATATGTAAATACATTCCCATGATAAATTGGATGATGTAACACAAAAAACTTATTAAGCTTCATTAGGGTTACAGAGTAATTGTCTATAACTCGGGTTGCAGAGTAACTCTCTGTAAAACTAGTAAAACTTGTTTTCACTCACTCACCAATATTTCCTCCACGATTTTCTCCTCACTACCTCTTAGGGTTACACACTCACTCCTCTCTACTTGTTCTACCATACAAATGAATTTTACATTCATATTTACCTCAACATACAACTTAGACATTAATACATGACAAAGCCAATCATTAAGACACAAGATGGGTGATTTTACATAATAAATGTTTTTGTGAACTTGCAAGTGTTGTGGAGTGTAGGTAACACTTGAATGTTTGCCCATAAGTATTTGCCAACTCTTCATTAAGTAATTTAACTTTATGATGTGTTGTGAAATGGTCAACGTTGTACTACTGTTCAGAACTTTAGTTCTTCTGCGTGTCCTTATGCCTGCAAACAAAATCTCAACCAACACTCCCCCTTAATCAAAGCTGTTGCCATTGACAATTCCCAAACAGTCTCTGAGATAAACAAAACTTTCACGTGCCAATGACTTTGTGAAAATATCAGTAAATTGTCCTTGTGACCTGCAATGCTGCAACACAATTTCACCATTGTTAATCAACTCTATAATAAAATGATATATAGCATCAATGTGCTTGGTCCTCTTGTGAAAGACAAAATTCTTTGACAATGCAATTGTGGAAGTGTTGTCGCATAAAATAGTTATCGTTCCTTCTTGGTCACGGCAAAGATCCCTCAACATCTTTCTCATCCAAACTGCCTGACACGTTGCTACTGTTGCAGTGACATATTCAGCTTCTATTGTTGACAATGACACTATTGGCTCCTTCTTGGAGGCCCATGAAATGGCTCAACAACCCAAATGGAAAACATATCCTGATGTGCTCTTTCTGTCATCGACACTTCCTTCCCAATCACTCGCAGTGTAACCAACCAGCCTGAAATCATTTGTTGCAGCGTACAAAATAACATATTGTTTTGTCCCATTGGCATACCTTAGAATTCCTTCAATATCCTTCTCATCCAAACTTCATGACACATTGTCGCTGTTGCAACGACATATTCAACTTCTGTTGTTGACAGTGACACTACTAGTTGCTTCTTGGAGGCCCATGAAATGACTTTAGAACCCAAATGAAAAACATATCCTGATGTCCTCTTTTTGTCATCGACACTGCCCATTCACTGTCAGTGTAACCTACCATCCTGAAACCATTTGTTGCGGCGTGCAAAATGACATATTGTTTTGTCCCATTGGCATACCTTAGAATCCTTTTCGTTACTTGTCAATGTGTTTCCTTGGGTGTCTCCATGAACCCCGACATCAAATTCACTGCATACATTATATCTGGCCAAGTGGCGGTCAAATACATCAAGATTCCTATCATGCTTTTGTATAATGTCAGATTGACATTGCTGCTAGAATCTTTTTTGCTCAACTTCAACCCCGTGACAGTTGGAGTTTGTGCGAGCTTGTTGTTCAACATATTAAACCTCTCTAAAATGTCTGCTACATACTTTTCTTGAGAAATAAAAATGTCATTTTCTGTTTGCTTCACTTCTATGCCCAAAAATATCTTAACAACCCCAAGTTAGTGATTTCAAATTCACTCTTCATGACTTCTTTGAATTCAGCGATGAGGAAATCATCACTTCCTGTAAAAATCAAATCATCTACATATAAAACAGCAATAAGAATCTTACCATCACTCTCTTTGATATAGAGAGTAGGTTCACCGTTACATTTGTTGAAACCATTGTCTAACAAGTAAGCGTCTATTCTGATAGACCATGCATGCGGTGCTTGCTTCAGCCCACAAAGAGCTTTTTTCAACCTATACACCTTTTCTTCTTGGCCTTCTACCTCATAATCAGATCGTTGTGCAACATACACTTCCTCTTTCAGAGCTCCATCCAAGAATTCTAATTTTACATCCATTTGATACACTTTCCATTTATGTTGCCTAACAATCGCCACAACTGTACGCACTATCTCCATTCTTGCAACTGACACACTCATCTCTGCATAATCTCTTCCATGCTACTTCTTGTATCCTTTAACAAATAGCCTTGCTTTATTCAATTCAATCGTCCCCTCAACATTGCTCTTTCTCTTATAGACCCACTTCACTCCAATGACTTCTTTTCCTTCTGGAAGGTTCACTAACTCCCACGTGTCATTCTTTTCTATTGCTTTTATTTCTTCCTCTATTTCCATAACCCGTTTTTATTCTTTGACTGCATCTTCAAAATGGATTGGGTTGTCTACATGACAAAATAGTGGAAATAAGGAATTCAAATCAGCACTACTATCAACTTCATCTTGCTCATAAATGTCATTTAAATTTCTGAATGGTCTTCTTGTGCTTGTTGAAGATAGGTTTGTCATGCCACTTAGTGTTACACTTTGCATCGTGCTTGGAGAAGCACTTGCTTGACTGCGTGATGTTGTCCTATTATTTGTTGACGATGTTACTCATTGCCTACTTTGTTGCGCTTGAATAAGAGTAGAGGGAGTCATTGTTGAGGAATTGCGTACTGTTGTCAATTCCTCTTTTTCCTCATGAGGTATACATGCTTTTACATTGATTGTCTTCTCTAAACTTCCATCCCATGCTTCCTCTTCTATGAAATGCACATCTCTGTTGATTATGACCTTCTTGGTTGATGGATTGTAGAGCTTGTATCCCTTGGATTCATCATTATATCCAACAAATATGCATTTCTTCCCCTTGTTGTCCAACTTCTTCCTCAACTCATCCGGGACATGTTCATATGCCACACATCCAAAGACTCTCAAGTGAGTGACACTATGCTTTCTTCCACTCCATGTCTCTTCAAGAACCAGATTCTTGACACTTTTGGTTGGACATCTATTCAAGATATATGTTGCATAAGCGATAGCTTCTGCCCAATAATCATTTGGAAAATGTTTTGCCTTCAACATACTCCTTGCCATTTCCATAATGGTCTTATTCTTCCTTTTTGCGACACCATTTTGCTGAGGTGTATACATTGTTGTAAATTTCTTGTGAATTCCATGCTCCCTACAAAAACGAAGGAAATCCTTTGAGATGTATTTTCCACCTCTGTTAGTCCTAAATACTTTGATGTAGTGTCCACTTTTATTGTCAACAAGAACTTTGTATTGACGGAAGCATTCGAACACTTCACTTTTCTATTTTAGAAGATAGACCCATGTCTTCCTTGTGTAGTCATCTACAAAGATCAATAAATAATGGCTGCCACGAATTGATGTTGTTTGCATTGGTCCACATAAATCTGAATGGACAATGTCCAATGGTGCCTTTTCCCTTATTGACTTTCCTATTGGAAATGTCTCTCTATGTTGCTTGCCCAAAATGCATCCTTCACATAGGTTGTCCGTTTTTTCTATAAGTGGAAACCCCTTCACCATGTCTTTCCTATGCAACAAATTCAAACCTTCAAAATTGAGACGACCAAATCTCAAATTCCATAACCAATTTTCATCTTTGACCTCTACTTGGTAGTTCACTTGGGTAATAGCTGCAACGTTTCTGTCATCCTCTTGTGATTTCATTGATAGTTGTTCTTGTGCACCTTCTTCCCTCAAATCTGATGTTATCTTTAAGGGAAACATTCTATTGTTTGTCATCTGAACCTTTGCAATCATTTGTCTACTTGGAGGCCTATCCAAAATTGTGCACTCATCATTCTCGAAGAAGACGTTGTAGTCCTTTTGCATGAGCTGTCCAATGCTTATGAGGTTATGCTTCAAAACAGGGACAAAGTAAACATCTAAGAGGTACTTCTTCTTCCCCTTCTTTGTTAGGATATTAACTCTTATTTTTCCCATGACAAAGAATTTTCTATGAGTCCCTAATGTCACTTCATATTTCATACTTTCATCTAGATTGGAAAGCATTTCTACGTTCCCTGACATGTGGTTGCTACACCCTGAATCTAGATACCATATATCACTTTGTTTTTCTTGTGTTACATTACAAGCTAAAAACATGTTATCATGGTTCTAATTTTCTTTTGTGAAATTTACACTTGGTTTGTTACTAATATCATATTGCTTCTTCCTACATTCATTTTCATAATGACCATACTTCTTACAGTAATGACATTGGACTTAAGATTTATCATACCTTTGACCTTGTGTTTGATTTTAGCTTGGGCCTTGACTTGGATTTTGATTGCTACCTCTTCCACTTGAGCTTGAAAGGCTTCTTCTTCCACCTTTGTGTGGGCTTCTTCCTCTTCCTCTAGCATACGATCTTCCTCTGCCTCTACCTTGAACAAATGAAAATTGTGTCTTGAAGGCATGCTCTAATGAGGAGCTTGTTGCTCTATTAAGTCTATGTTCATGAGAAACCAGTGATGCATGAAGCTCATCCACTGCGAACTTTGAGAGTTCCTTTGTCTCTTCTATGGCCACAACAATGACATCAAACCTTATTGGTAGACTTCTCAAAAAATTCTCAACTATTCTCCTTTACTCAAGTGTATCACCATGAACCCTGATTTGAGTGACCAATCCAATTACATGTGTAAAAACTGAGTCTACATTCTCAGACTCTTTCATACAAAGTGTCTCAAAGCCTCTCCTTAACATTTGTAGCTTTGTTGTCTTCATTTTTGCCATGCCTTGGTAGGTTGCCTCGAGGGTGTCCCATACTTTCTTGGACTTCGTTGCTACTGAAACCCTTGGGAAAATACTTTGATGGATTGCTTGAAAAATGTAGAAGAGGGATTTTGCATCCTTCTTCATGTTGTCTCTCAACAAATCCCTTTCTTCTTGAGACAAGGCATTGTATCTTGTTGCATCTGTTGGTCCTTGAAAACCATTCTCCATCAAATCCCAAATATCTTGAGAAGAAAAAAGGACCTTCATTGTAATAACCCAATAATCATAATTTTTCCCATTAAATTGAGGTATCTGAGAATTAGTCAAGCTTATGCTTGATATTTCCATTTATGAGTGTACCCACTTTGATACCATGTTAGTCAAGCTTATGCTTGATGTTTCCATTTCTGAGTGTACCCACTTTGATACCATGTTAGAAAATTTTACAGGGGCAGAGGAGAGGAGTCTGGCTCGGAAATCGGTTGAGGCAAGTCAAAACTTCAGTTGTGACATTGAAAGAGAAATTAAATGCATAACAAAACATAGTAAAAACCAAATGGTTCTACTGATGAAGGTTTACGGCCATATCGCAACAAACCAAACTTTGGATTATATTATAAAGCATATGTAAATACATTCGCATGATAAATTCGAGGCTGATGCTCAAAGTAAAAAACACAAAAACTTAAGTTTCAATGGGTTGTAAAACTCGGTAAAACTTGTTTTCACTCGCCCACCAATATTTTCTCCACGATTTTCTCCTTACTACCTCTTAGACTTACACACTCCACTCCTCTCTACTTGCTTTGCCATACAAATGACTTTACATTCATATTTACCTCAAGATTCAACTTAGACATTAATACATGACAAAACAAATCACTATGACACATGATGGACGATTTTACATAATAAATGGTTTGGTGTTGTGGAGTGTAGGTAACGGTCCCAGAGTGAATGTTTGCCAATACTTATTTACCAACTCCAACTCTTCATTAAGTGCTTTAACTCTCTGATGTGTTGCGAAAACTTTTCATTAAGTGCTTTAACTATTTCAGCAGTTGTGGAGTGTAGGTAAAGTCACGGAGTGAATGTTTTCCGATAAGTATTTACCAACTCCAACTCTTCATTAAGTGCTTTAACTCTATGATGTGTTGTTAAGTGCTTTAACTCTTTGATGTGTTGTAAGTGGAGTGTAGGTAACAGTCACGAGTGAATGTTTTCCCATACGTATTTACCAAATCCAACTCTTCATTAAGTGCTTTAACTCTATGATGTGTTGCGAAAACCCTTCATTAGGTGCTTTAACTCTTTGATGTGTTGTGGGAAATTCAATCCTGCCACCTATAAACAAAAAATTGAAACGTATAGATGTTGATTGGCAAGTATGGTGGTTTTTAGTGTGTTTAAGGTGGTAGTTGCGATTAATATTTCCAACAAGGACAAGGGATGCATAAGAATTATAAAATTTACCTAATTGAGTTCTTATAAGAGTTTTTGAATTTGAATTTATTTATACATTTTAAAAAGCATAAAAATATGTTTTACAAGTTAAGTTATATCAATGTTGGTTTTAAACGATTAGTTTGCAACAATATATTCAATATTATTAGACATTGTGCATTTCTAAATATTAGTTTGATTATTATTAATATTTAAAAAATATTAAAGGTTAAGTTTGTATGTTTTAATTTTATTAGTATTTTTAAAAATGCTAAAGTTAAATTTATATAATTTTGTTTATTTTAATAAAAATTCCATTTATCATTAGAATATTTTCACATAATTTCATCTTCTCTCTTTTAATTATTACTAAAAATAATTTGTAGATATTTTGTGAATATCAAATTGAGATATTTTGTGAATATTAAATTTATATCATCTACTGGTAATTAAAACTATAAAAACTTTTTAAAATAATAAAAACTTTATTTAAAAAAATCATACCTATCAACTTAATTTAAAGAGAGATGGAAAGTTTGACTTAAACATGTTGATATGAATAAGCATTTTTAATATTTAAGGTTGTAAAAAAATGTATAATGAATATATAACTCTTTCAATAATTATTTTGATAAATTTCAAATCACCCAAATGACCTCTTATTGATTTCCTTTAACACTACCAAAAGAGACTTTCTTGACCATAAATTTTAATTACTACAAATTGATCTTGTATTTAGAACAATATATTCTAGACATTGTCATGGAGTTTGTTGTCACCATTATAAACAACAAACTCCATGACAATGTCTAGAATATATTGTTCTAAATACAATAAATTTTACCATATATTATCCAATAAATTTATATTACCATATAAATTTTACCCAATAAATTTTCCACAAACAATAAATCTTACCATACAGAGGTGGAAAATTTATTTGGTAGAATCTTCTACAATCTTCAAATTTTAAAACGACGGTAACAAACGCTGAAAAGTAAAAGCTTCATACCTGTGCCCTGGCCGACCAAATCAGGTGGCTCCAACATAGCCACGGAACAACTCTCCACGTATGAGCTGCATTTATAGTTGTGGGACTTCTTTCCAATGACGTATGGATGAACTCAGCGTTATGTACTAGGAGCATCAATCGATTTTTATCAATATTAAATCTATTTTTATCAATATTAAATCTATATTTTGGATTTAAAAAAGCATAATAATAAAAAATTTAAAAAATCGTGCATATCTTTCTTCTATCATTATTACTCATTTTGCTTTCTCATTTTAATTAGATATTTGATGAAAATGCATTTGTCATAATTCTTTATAAGATATTATAATATGAAAAATATTAAATAAGACTTTTTTATTAAAGAATTCAGATTTCTGTGATTCATAATTTTGTTTGTGAGAATAATTTCAGCAAAATCACATAAAAAATTATTTGTCGACCTGTTTCGAATCAACTAGTATGCGTCGACAAATGATTTTTTATGTGATTTTGCTGAATTATTCTCGCAAACAAACTTTTTTATAATATTATTTATATTATATAATTTCTCATATATATATATATATATATATATATATATATATATATTATATTATATATATTATTCTATAATAATATAATAAAAAAAATTAAATAAAAAATTGAGAATTCAATGTGCATTACTACTTTACTATGGCAATTATAAACAAAATTGTTAATGTTTCCCAAAGAATTCTTCCACCATTCTTTCTAACAAGAATAGTTCTTATATTTTTCAAATCTTCCCAGAGCATTTGTTCCTGGAGATAATAAAAATTTTTCTGAGATTTAACCGTATTCCACCAATTTGTAACCCAAGGCTCCAAACCTTTCCTGAATGAAATAGGAATTACCCAAGGCATTACTTATAAACATGCGAGTATATCGTGTAGGGATTGCTGATGCTGGTTATATCAGACACTTCCATTTCGGTGATCGCTAATGGAGCCTGATTCACTTGTCAGTTCTGTCGAAATTCTAGACAATGCCGAATCGAGAAAAGTACGAGTGATTTGAATGAGGTATGGGATCCTAGATTGATCTATTGCGTAATTGTTTGATCCCGATCAAAAAAATATCCTCGAGGAAAAAGTAAAAGGTTTGTTCAAAATGGTATGACGGAGCATAAGGAGATCATTCCAAATCATTTATATTTGGACCAATTATCTATTCATTTTTTTCATCTTCTTCTTTTTTAGAAGAATAGCTTGAAGTAAAATAAGTCTTATTCATTGCCAAGATTTTTTGAATCCTGATCACAACTATATACAATTTTAACTCAATATATCTATTTATCACCAACTACACCAAAAACCTCTTTATCGCCTTTTTTTTCCACCAAAAAACTCTTTATAGCATTTTTTTTTCTATCCACCTATTTACTTATCCTTATTCTTACACATTATCCATTGCTTCATTTAAAAAGCTTGGTTTGCTGTGCTTTCTTTGGTTTTCTTTTGTTAGAAGTAAATGAATTATAAATTATTCTAATCCATTGATGATGAAAAGAATTTAGGAGAAAATTTTATAAACTCCAATTATTTTAATTAAATAGTTAAGAGGTTGAAAATAGATTTAAGAAGTTGAAAATAGGTTCATACTATATCCAATTTCACTCATGACTCTTTATCACTGTAATTGGATATAATTTATTACTATTATTTAAGAGTTAAGTATATTTCCTAAATAGTTTATTATATTATATATTATAATAATATATATATATAATAATAGTTATATTTTTTAATTTTAAAATTTGAATTAGTTTTATTAAATTTTTTCCAATAAATTTAAATTTCTCCATTTAAAATTTAAGTTTATAATGTAAGATTTTTTATTTTTATTTTATTTATTTATTTAATGTATATTCCATATAGATTTATTTTATTTTTTATTATTTTATACTTATATTATATATATAGGTATTTGAATTTTTTTTCTATAATAATTATAGAAAGAATTTTTCCCATAGTAATATGTATTTGTTGTTGAGATATTTGTTTTCGTTTCTGTAAAATTAATTCATTGCATTGATTTCAGTAAATACTATTGGAATGTATTAGTTTAAGTGTGATGGAATCAATTGATTGCATTGATTTCAGTGAATAGTATTTGTTGACGGTGTTGGACCCACCAACATTCAAGGGATCTTCCCGATATGAAGTCCTAACTAGACCTCACACTATGTGGTGTAGGAGTCTCATCTTGTATGATAGCCTGGTTTCCATTGTCTTAAAGGTTTTCCTTAGCTCTTGCTTGTCGGCACATGAGAGTGGTATGCTTTGTCTTCGAATAACGAGTTCACATGCTTGGTGAGTGCTTAGTGTTACTTGTGTTAAGGTTCTTTCGTCGCAGAGGGAGAGGGTGGAAGTGAGTCTCAAGTCGAAAGGGAATAGTCAACTCTTTCAAAGACACAAAACACAACAGGACATGCACACCTTCTGACGGAGTAGTCCATGCGGATGCAGCAGTCACAAACACACAATGAACGGATAACATGTACAACACCCAACAGAGTAGTCCACAAGAGTGTGACGGTCATTATAACAAGTTTATGAGAATGGTTTTGTCGAGTGTCCGGTGGGTTAACCCACATAGGTGAGACATCGTTAACAACTTATACAACACATTTTCGTAAGTATACGTATTAGAATAACCAAAATAGTTTAACTGTTTTAACACAGGTTAAAGCAACATGAATTACAAGTGTCCAAACAATAGTCTTACAAACAAATACAATACATGTGTGAAAACGTGATGGACTATTATCAGGCTTTTGAATTAACTGAAAGTTCCAAGACACATCAGTATGCCATACATCACCAACCCCGATAGTGGGGCATTGGAGCCACTGCTCGCTCCTCAAAGAAAAGACTACAAACTCTCAAGGCTATGTGGGAGGAGCTAAGGTGAAAAGTCCTTTGCATGTACAAATGAGGGGTGTTTATAGCCAAGGGTAAAACTAGTCCTTATGACTGTTCGACTTCCTTCATGATTGTTTGACTTACATGACTCTTCAGATTTACATGTGGGTCTCTTGGACTTCCACGTTACATTACATTGATTACAACAGTATGGCCCACAAAATAGTGATGTGGATGAGATGACTCATGACATGAACCAACACGACAATGCTGGTATGTTCGTGCTGGTGGTGGTGTGCAAGTCGAGTTGTAACATTGCTGAGTGATGGATGTGCTCTTGGTGTATCATAGCTTCACCTCCGCATGACAAGGTGCACGGAGTCTTCGATTGTCTTGGTTTTTGCTTGATGTTGCAAGTGCATGTCTCTCCTTTGCTTATACTTAGCATGCTCCATGTGTTCATCCATTCACAAACAAGTCTCCTTGCATGCGCTCCTTGTTCATCCCGTTCGTTGTCGCGTCATGTCTCATCCATGTACTTGTATCTATAACCACTCATGACAAGACGACATCAAATCCCGAAATATCCTAGTCTACCATGATGCATTGTCTTTCGCTTTCAGATGCAGGTCACTGGGAGAGAAGACAAGGCATTGAAACTATGCGGAGCACATTTCAGGCTGGGATGCGGGCTCCGGGCACTATCCATGAAAATTGCACAGAGATCATTGAGAGGCTGAGATGGGAAATCTGGATCTACAGTGACTATCTGCAGGATCTGGCTTAGTTGGAGGGTAGATCTGCGCAAATTTTTCAAGGAGACAGTGCATGCAACAAAGGGGGATTGGTAGTGAAAAATGCGAAATTTCTTTGGGAAGCTAGCAGCGGGTTGTGAGAGGCTACTGGAAAAAAATGCACAGAGCTGCGAGACTAGCTTGTTGGACATCCCTATGCAGTTTTTGTGCTGAGTGGATGCTGGGTAGTTGGGAGACTGGTCTTGAAAATTCGTAGTTTTCAGGAGGAGCAGTAGGTCGGCTTACAGGGTGACTGTTGGAAAAATTGCGCAATTTTTTAGGGCAGTGTAGTGACAAGTAATGGGTGTCTGTCCGACATGTCTGCGCAGTTTATTTAGTCAGTGGAAATGGGCATGCTTGGTAGCTTGTGCGCAATTTTTTGGAGGATTGAGGCCCAGGGTAACTACCCGGTCAAACTCTCAACCTTGACCAACTGGAGGCTTGGTGGTTTCCTTGCGGGTAGCATAAATTGAGATGGATTACTGAGAAAATTATGTGTTGTTCTGGGTGACAGTCAGTCTAGTTGATTCCAGGATTGTGTAGAGCAGATTTCATGGGAGGCAACCTCAAGCTCTGCGCAATTCTGGGTAGCAGTACATGTTCATTAAGGGTTGAAACTGTGTAGTGAAGCTCAGCAGAGGTGCAACTGTTGCAGTTGGTTTGGTTGACATAGCTTCAACAAAATGACTAAGTGTGTGAATGAGTGACTTCATACATGCATGAACTTGCGAACACACACTCAACATGACTCGATGATAAGACACCTTGAACCATCAAGACAACATACACTCAGTGTGACTGATCGACGTTGCGAGTGACAAGTGCAACACTTGTGATAGATCATTGAACAACCACGATGACACTTGCACGACAGTGCATACAACTTCATGTGTGAGTGCAACAAATGTTTACATAGTGAATACAACTTGTACACACGAAGATAGACCTTATGCATAGCTAGAACATGGCTGCAAGCACGACATCGTGACTGTTAGCTCTGCTATACAACGAGGATTTTCTATGATCAGAGACAGGCTTGGTCTGCTTGGTTGGCCCAAAAATGGATCCAAAACACTCCCAAAGTCTGCAAATCTGCTTAAAATCATGCCAAGGGATCCATTCATGTTGTTGAAATCTCTTATTTTTGTCAAAGGTCATCCACCGATCGAAATAGTTGCAGCTGGAAAGCCCTTGGAAGGGTGGAAATACACTATTGGGAGGCAAAAACACTCCAAAACCATGAAAAACCATGAAAAATAGTCCAAATCACAGTAGCTGTTAGATCTGGCCGATCAACGGCCTAGATCTAAGCGGCAAATCACAATCGGCAGAGGTGAATCGGTGTTATCGGCACAGACCAGGGGGAAGGAGCGATTTGTATCAGCTATTAAACGTGGACCGTCGAACGTGCACGCGCAGATCGACGACCCAAATCACATCGGCGTTATCACAGAGGAGGACTTATGGAGGGGCACAGGACACTGCCGATCAGCGATCGCCGATCAGATCGCATCGATGAATCACAATCGGGAAACCAAGAGACGAGGCCTTGACACAGGCATGTGTGTGACTCGATGGGTCGGACCTGACGGAATTATATACTGTACTTGATAAATGTTCAGATCCGTGGGAAGGCCTTTTCCAATGTTTTTGTGTAGTTTCTTGTTTCAATGAAATACAAGGGAAACACGAGACTAGGCCATCTGCGATAGGCGACAACGATCCAAGGGGCGAACATGATAGATATATATGCCATGTTTAAGGACTTTTGAAGTCTAAAATGTTGAAAGTTTGGTGGGATTTATCACAGTTGCATCATTTCTTTATTATAACAGAAAGCAGTCCCCATTTTCATTTAGAAGATAACAGAGGCCTGAAGACCCATTCTGTCACATAAACAAAGGCCGGGAAATAACTACTAGGAGACAAAGACTGAGAAGCAATCATGGGCATTGATAGCACAACTCAACAACCCAATAGAATCAATTGTGGAGCATATCTCGCACGAGAGAGCTCCCTGCCAACACAGCCTAAAATATCTGAATATGGTTAGTCTTCTGTTAGAAGAAGAAACCACCGAGCCATGCTTGCCGATAGAGGGAATCAAATAGTTAGGGAATAGATCAGGAAGATTAAGACTCTGAGCCTTCTAGAGAGATCAGGAGCATTGTAAATGGGCTATAAATAGCTATTAGTAAGATGTAATAAGGGTTCAACTTCTGGAGACTAATGAGACTTTGCTACTCAAGCTTCTCATCTTCATTCATCAGTAATACAAGCTTCTTTTGCTGTTATATGTTCAATGTCCATTTTCTCTTCTGTTTTAAGCTTGCACTTGAACAGGTTGTTCATGTTTCTTCTGTATCTAGTGCCAGATAACTGTCATCTTATCTCTGCGTAGATAAATTAGATTTGCAAGTTTCTTTTACTGCCTGTAGCTAGCCATTCATATGTGTTCATGTATGCAATCTGCTGGTATTGTTAGTATTCTCCATCTATCCATTAAATCTATAAACTATTGAGCATTTTCAGTCTAAAGCCTTGTGTTATTGGGGGTGTTCATGCATGTCTTGAGTAAAAACATAGTTGAAATGGTTATCTGGCTTGATCCAAACCATCATTTATTCCAATAGTTCAGAGAAAAATATTGAAGATTATATGTTACCAGGCATCTCCGATCTACAGCCTAGGAGAGTTTCTTAGAGTGCTAACATTAATTGGCGCCTTTGTCGGGGAGAGGAAACTGAAGCTCAACTTCCCTGGGAAACGACACAGACCCAACTTTGATGATAGACAAAGTCTCGGCACATTTTTGGTTGTAATCATCTATCTGGCGACTCTACTGGAGGCCAAACCTCTTGGCGACTCCACTTCATAATTCTGGCTCAGTTTGTGAGCCATACTCAGAGAAATCCTCAGAAATCGCAAGTTGACCCATTACCTGACCTAGAAAAGACCATCAAGGAGAAGAAAGTATTACAGAAAGGATCATCGGGTTCAGGTAAACCTAAACAATATTCTATATCTCTTCAAGAAGATCCTGCAATAGAACAAATACATGTTGAGAGTACAGATTTTAATACTAGCAGTGAAGAAAAGCTCTCAGAAATTCATAAAGCTCTTTATTCTTTAGTTTATCCTTTTGTTGTTAGCCCAAAGGGAACCTCACCTCCTATTCACCATACTCCTTTGGTCTCGTCAATCACTCATCCACCTTCTGTCATTTAGACTTCTAGTACTCCTTTAGTCACCACAGTTATGGCAGGTCCGCAAGCACCCACCAAAATGGAAAGAATCATAGCTGCTAGGTATGGACCTCTAATACTGCCCACTCCTTTGAATGCTATGCCCACTGGATAATATTAGAAGTATATGTCTAAGTTCACTGGGACTAAAGGTGTCACTGCTGAAGAACACCTTGAGTCATTTTATAGCTATGTTGATAATCTAGAAGATGATGTGTGGATGAGAGTCTTTGTCCAAAGCCTAGATGGGGAGGCTAGAAAATGGTTCAGAGAACAAGCCCCAAGATCTATGGCGGATATCGAAGCTTTAGATGATACATTCCTAAAACATTGGGGGGATAAGAAGGATCTCCTCTATTACCACACTAAGTTTGGGAACTTAAAGAGAGAAAATGGTGAACTGCTGTCCGATTTTAATAAGAGGTTTAACCACATGTACAGCAAGATACTCGCTGAAGTAAAACCCACCACTACCTCTGCTAAACTCACCTATGCTAATGATTTTGATTTTTACTTCTGCCTACTATTGAGAGAGAGGCAGTGTGCTACTTTGGCTGATATGCAGGATGCAACCTTGGAAGTAGAATCGAACATCATGGCTGCAGAAAAACTCAACGAAAATGCTGATAGAAGAAGATAGAGGGGCGAGTCTTCATCCTCCTATGATCCTAAGATAGATAAAATGACCAAAATGATCGAGTCATTAGCCTCTGAAATTTCCAAATTAAAGGTTGAGAAGCACCTTGGGAAAGGGAGAGTTCCCAATACCTTTGCTCCCAGAAATCCAAATCCATATAGAAGAACTAACGAACAGTTGCAGATATTGCAAAGAAGCAAAGATGCCAATGAAGACCAAAGGGTTAAGACCCCTTTCCAGAATTTAGTCATGGAGGAAGAGCAGTTTGAAGAAGATGATGAGATCCATTGCCTTGAAGACAAAGGCAATGCTTCCTTTTTGACCGCAGCTGCCTATGAAAAGTCATTATGCAATGACCAGACTAACCAAGAATGGGGTGGTGAAGCTGTTCTACAAGCTGAAGATTAGCGCAGATATAATCTGCGGTCGAAGATAAATAATGCTAAGGAAACTCCAGTTCAAAGAGCTGCTAACCCTGCAGTACAACAAGCTAATAAGCAAAAACAACCGAAAATTGATCCTATCATCCTCAAAGCTCCAGCTCATGAGGTAAGAGGCCTTGACAAGTCCCTTTCTCCTTTCAGTTTTCAATCAGAAATTCAAAAGCTAAGAATAGCTATGCCTCTGATTGAACTAGTGAAAAGTGAGTCCTTCAAAAGATCCATCCTCGAAGCCCTTGAGCCTAAAGCCATCCAAGCCTCAACCAATTGTGTAAATCTACAAGATGACAAGCCAACTGTCATCCTCAGCACAATGATTGAAAATGGTGAGGACAACTCCCCATCATTCTATGTCTCTCTAAACATTCATGATAAAATCCTCCACAACTGCCTTTTGGACACTAGAGCTAGCCATAACTTAATGCCAAAGGTTGTCATGGACGAGCTGGGTCTCGACATCACTAAACCTTATCATGATTTGTTTTCTTTCGACTCTCGAAAAGTGAAATGTCTAGGATTAATCAAGGACCTAGCCATCACTTTGTCTCAGCTGCCTATGAAAAGCATGATGATGGATATTGTGGTAGCAGATGTACCTCCCAAATTTGGCATGTTACTTTCTAGAGGTTGGATCAAGAGACTAGGTGGATCATTACAAAATGATCTAACCTATGCAATTGTCCCAGTTTTCGGAGGTGAGAGCAAGAGATTATACAAAGAGGCATAGTTGGCTTACATCATTAGCAATGAGAAGAATCCCACTAATCATCCCATCTACGCTGTTGATACCGATTTCGGAGCATGTATTCTTCATATTGAAGGGTCTCAGTTGGCCTCCATGCAACTTAAAAAGCCAGTTTGCCGGATCACGCAGGATGGAAAGCCGCAAATTTGGGATATGTTCTTTGATGGGGCTTGCTCCAAAGAAGCTGCAGGGGCAGGTGTAGTCCTTATGTCCCCAATAGAGGAATACATTCATTTGTCATTCAAATTAGCCTTTCAGGTCACAAACAACATAGCAGAGTATGAAGCTTTGATTCTGGGCTTAAGCGCTGCTAAGGAAATGGGTATCAAAGGCCTGCAAGTGTTTGGGGATGTAGACCTCATCATTCAACAGGTAAATAAAACATTCCAAGCAAAGCATCCAAGGCTGAAAGAATACAAGGATGAGGTATGGAGGCTCAAAGATTCTTTCAAAGTTTTCAGTATTTCTTATATTCCAAGAATGAAGAACCGGCTTGCCGACTCCCTTGCTGTCTCTGCTAGCATGTTTGTTCCCCTTTTGCCTCCTAAATTGACATATGAAGTTCAGGTAAAATACAGACCGTCCTTGCCAGACAATGTCAAGTATTGGAGATTTTTTGAAGATGATGATGAAGTGAATAGGTTTCTTCAAGTCATTGATGAATTTTCTGAAATGCAAATTGACCAAGAGAATGAGGCCTTGCAAGAAAGACCAAAATCCTAGCTTAGAAATAAAATTGGTGAAGATAGTATTGTCCAGCTTCCTAGCAATCATATTCCTAAGGGTTTAATTCCTCTAGAAAGATTATTTGAACACAATGATGTGCCCTATAAAGCTGCCCAAAATGAAGATCATTTGCAGTCTGTAAGCATGATATAGGGAGTCCAGGTCAACCAAGATACATAAATCTGTCCACACATCTGTCTGCTGACCAAAGTTCTAAATACTGCAATCTAATGAAGCAATTTGCTGATGTATTTGCCTGGGAATATAGTGACCTGAAAACGTATGATAAGAAGATCATCCACCATAAGATCCCTTTAGAGAAAGACGCCATACCTTTCAAACAGAAGCTGAGATCAATAAATCCTATGCTCCTCCCTCTGATTGAAAAAGAAATAAAAAAGTTATTGGCTACCAAAATCATAGTCCCTCTCAGATATTCAAAATGGGTAGCCAACTTGGTTGTAGTGAGGAAGAAAAGTGGAGAAATCAGACTGTGTGTTGATTTTAGGAACTTAAACAAGTGCTTAAAGAAAGACAATTATCCCCTACCCAAGATGGAGAATTTGCTGCAGAAAGTCTTAGGAGCCAAAGTGATGTCATTCTTGGATGGATTTTCTGGGTATAATCAAGTTGCTGTGCATCCAGATGATCAAGAGAAGACTACATTCACCACTCCTTGGGGCACTTTTATGTATTCCAAGATGCCTTTTGGGTTGATGAATGCTGGAGCCACCTTTCAGAGAGATATGGATATAGCATTTGTGGGAGAGAAGGATAAATTTGTCCTTATCTACCTTGATGATATAACAGTATACTCCAATAGCCATCAAGACTATTTGCAACGTTTGAAGAAAGTGTTTTTCAAGTGCAGAAGGTTTGGGATTTCAGTAAATCCTAAGAAGTCACAGTTTGCTTTAGAACAAGGCAAGTTGTTGGGACATATTGTTTCTATTGCAGGTGTCTGAATTGACCCAGAAAGAGTAAAAGCGATACAGACCTTGTCTGTCCCGAGATCGAAGAAGGACATCCAGTCCTTTTTGGGCAAGACTAATTTTGTAAGGAGGTTTATCCCAAATTTTGCAGAACTTGTGAAGCATATTATCTCTATGTTGAAAAAGGGGTCAGAAATCAAATGGACTAACACAACAAGAAAATCCTTTGAGTCCATTAAACAAGCTATTATGGAGGCTCGCACTTTAATCAGTCCAGATTACAACAAGGAGTTCCATATATTTTCTTTTGCCTCTATTGACACCCTTGCAGTAGTTTTATTGCAAGCAGATGAAGAAGGCTTAGAGCATCTGGTGGCATTGTTGAACAAAACCTTAAGGGATGCTGAGCTGAGGTATGATATTATTGAGAAACAAGCATATGCTCTTATCAAGTCTTTGAAAGCTTTTAGAGTTTATATTCTGCATTCCAAAATAATTGCATATGTACCCTCTACTGCAATAAAACATGTCTTAACACAACTTGATGCTGATGGAAGAAGGGCTAAATGGATTGCAAAGTTGATTGAATTTAATATAGAACTGAAGCTCACTAAGCTTGTCAGAGGTCAGGGTCTTGCCAGACTATTAGCTTAAAAAAAATTGCAGAACATTGGACATGAACCTCATGTGTTCGAATTCAGAAAATGGTCAAACAGAAGAAGAGGAAGCAGTTGAACCAGGAGAAAAGCAGTCATTGACAGAGAATCTAGCTTCTTGTGAGTGGTATTCTGCAATAGCTAATTTCTTGTTGAAGTTAGAAATCCCTCCAAGCCTTACTCAAAGTCAGGCCAGAACTATTAAACTCAGGGCAACAAAATATTGCATCCATGAAAATCTGCTCTATTGGAGGGAGCCATCTGGAATGCTTTTGAGGTGTCTGGACAAAGAACAGTCAATGGAAGTTATGTAGCAGTTTCATTCCAGCATGTATGGAGGACATCATTACTGGAAAACTATAGCCCACAAGATCCTCAGAGCTGGGTACTATTGGCCGACCTTATTTTCTAATGTCTTTTCATTTGTTAAATCTTGTGACACATGCCAAAGATATGAAGGGAAACAACAATTGAAGTCCCTGCCCTTAAAACCAATACATGCAAAAGGACCTTTTCAGTAGTGGGGTTTGGATTTCATTGGAGAAATCAATCCACATTCTAGTGGCCAACAAAGATGGATATTAGTAGCCACTGATTATTTTACTAAGTGGATTGAAGCAATCCCTACTAGAAAGGCTGATCATAATGTGGTCATGAAGTTTTTGACAGAGCATATCTTTACCAGATTCGGTTGTCCACATAAATTAGTCACAGACAATGCAGTAGCCTTCAGGGAAAAAGAATTCAGGAAGAAATAGAATTCTTGAACATCTCCTCGCTCGGCACAACATACCGATATGTTGTCAAAATCGAGCAAAAGTTTAAACAGAAGAAGCGAGACTTTGGATTTGTGAATCTGAAGCAAGGGAAAGGTGCCCCCAAACCATAGAACAAATGAAAAAGCCAAGGCGGGGTGGCCCAAAACAACCCTCCAAATTTGCAAGCAAAGAACAATGTTGCAAAGCCAAAAAAGGACACAGTAAAGTGGTGTGAGTTCCATAAGAGCTCCACTCACAACACAAGTGAGTGTCTAGCCAAGCAGTGATTAGTGTCCGAGCTAAAGGTTTCAGAATCAGATGCATGTTCCAACTCTGAGTCAAAACTTGAGACTGGGAATGAAAAACGGAAGCAGAGTATCGATGTGGAGCCCAATGCCACCATTACCACCATGAAGATCCAGAAGGGGGAACTCGAAGATCCAGAGGAGGAGGAGCATCTCTTCCACTCCCAGATGTGGGTAAGGGGCTGCCCACTACATTTCATTGTCGATAGTGGGAGCCAAAAGAACCTCATTTCGACAAAGGTTGTGAAGCGGCTGGGTTTATTGACCATAACACATCCACAATCGTACACCATCGGGTGGCTTCACCAAGGACGAGACCTTCACGTAAGCTAGCAATGTCATCTCCCATATAACATCAAGCCCTTCACAGATGAGGTATTGTGTGACGTTGGTCCCCTTGATGTTTGTGATTTATTATTAGGACATCCATACTTGTGGAAGTGACATGCTCTGTATGAATCAAGGCCCTGTGCTATTATTATTACTTTGGGAAATAAGTTGTACATGATCACAGAGGTAGCACCGCCTACCACCATCTCTTTGGTCACTGTAAAACAATGCAGTAAGCTTATTTCCAAAACCAGGAAATTTGTTTTCTTGATGATACGCCCTCAAGGAAAGAAGAAGACAATGGCCACAACCTTTAGACAGGGCCCCTCCACACGACAACTATAGATGGACAGGGTTGTGGAGGAGTACGAGGACATCTTCACCTCCCCTGTAGGGGTTCCTCTTCATTGTCAGGTCAGGCACTCCATCAATCTGACCCCAGGTGCGTCGCTGCCCAATGGACAAATCTATCAGCACTCCATTCTGGAGAATGATGAAATCAAGAGGCAGATTCAAGAGCTGTTGCACAAAGGTCACATCCGTTCGAGTTCGTCGCCCTGTGGGAGCTCGATCGTGTTGGTACAGAATAAGGATGGAACTTGGAGACTATGTATTGACTATCGAGTGTTGAACAAGATCATTATCTATAATAGGTACCCAATCCCATGGATTAATGACCTCCTGGACCAACTGAAGTGGGTAAAATATTTCAGCAAGATCGATTTGAAGTCAGGATATCACCAGGTACCAATTGAACCCTCCGATGTGTGGAAGACTGCCTTCAAAGCCAAGGAGGGCCTTTATGAATGGTTGGTTATGCCTTTCAGATTGACCAATGTTCCTGCAACCTTGACGAGGCTAATGGATGCCATCTTGTGGCCATTCACCAACTCATTTGTAGTGGTATACTTGGATGACATCCTGATCTTCAGCCAGAGTTGGGAAGAGCACCTCCACCACATCTGACAGGTTCTCAAAACACTGCGGCAACAAAAGTTATGTGCCAATTTGGAGAAATGCACTTTTGGCATGACCCAGCTTCAGTATCTAGGATACATTATTGATGAACGGGGGGTGCATGTGTATCCAGCCAAGATCCAAGTCATTTGAGATTGGCCATTTCCAACCACTCTGACAGAGCTCCATAGCTTTCTAAGTCTTGCCAACTTCTACTGCAGGTTCGTGTTGGGATTTTCTCATATCACTTGGCCCTTGCGTCAAGTCACCAAGGGAGGAGTGAAAGCAAAATTATTTTGGCCTGAATCTCAACTGAAGGCATTCACAGAGTTGAAAGATTGCCTCTGCAAGGCACCAATGCTCGCATTACCAGAATTGAAAAAACCATTTAAAGTCGAGACAGATGCCTCTGACTATGCTATTGGGGTTGTCCTTACTCAACACAGGCATCCAGCGGCATATCACATTGAGACACTTTTAGACACAGTCCAGAAGTATCCCACTTATGACAAAGAGATGTATTCCATTGTGCAGGCCTGCCAAATGTTGGGCAACGGATCCCCCCATAGCGGGTTTTTGGGGCTTGTAGCCCGAATTTTGGTCAAAAGTAATGTAAGACCCCGTGCAATGCGGGCGCAGAGCACGAGAGTCTAGGGTTTTCCACCCTAAAATATTGTAATTTAATATAGAATGTGTTGGCCTACCTATGGTCCGCAGACCATGGGAATGTATAAATAGAGCGAGGATCTAAGTGTAGAAGTCAGTTTTTAGTGTTGATCTTAAGTGATATGGGTTTTTGAATGCGTTATTTGCTCTGAGT
The DNA here is from genome assembly GCA_000404065.3 of Pinus taeda. Lineage (NCBI taxonomy): Eukaryota > Viridiplantae > Streptophyta > Pinopsida > Pinales > Pinaceae > Pinus > Pinus taeda. The sequence goes on along the minus strand of APFE031269679.1, from coordinate 54,583 downwards.
CTGTAAGTTTGAGTCTTGGGTTGTAGGAATAGGAAGAGGCTCTGCAGTTGTGTGTGTAGAGGCTTGGTAAAGTCCGCAGCTGTGTGCATGGACCCCTGCAGCTGAGTGCGTAGGGGCGAAGTTGGGATTGTAATGGAATAGAAGTTTAATAAAAGCTAAGTTGATTCTGAAATATTTTGCATCTATTCATAGATCTATATGTTTATGCTTTTGTTATCTGTTTATGCATCTCCTTACAGTTTATGATTGCGCGCACTTGTTATGAATGTTGAATGATTGATAAGAATATTGGGCCCACAAAATTAAGTTAAGATCTATAATAATAACACAGTAAGGTTAAAGGATCTAGACCATGCCACTTCACGTTATTTACAGATCTATGCGAAGGTCAGACAGTTGTGCCGAGCAGTGTAAGCGCACAAGATAGGTTCATGAACTTTCTAGACTTCATCACGACATCCCTAAGGTGCGGAAACCTGGTTTTAGCACCCTACCATACTACCTCAAGTGAGACCTCAATCCGCGCACCACGGACTATTGCCGAAAGGACTAGTAGTTTTGGGATTTGTTTGGCTAAATCACTTCTGAACCTGGGTCAGGCCCCAACAAGCCAACAAATGGTTCCGTTGCCGAGACCGGGATTTGCTTAAGGGATGTCTGATGTTGGAAACTTGGAACCCTACGAAGAAGGAAATTGAAGATTGGTTGGATCAGAAGCTTCACAAATTTGTGACACAGGAAAACATAACTCTCCAGATGTCCGAGAAGAGGTGGCTAGATCGCTACGTATATATGAAAATCCATGAGATCTTCTTCGTGTCCTTCTCTTCAGAGTTGTATGATTGGATCGCAAGGTTAGCCGACAGCCGAGGAAGGTACAAGCTCGATCAACCGATAGTGTGGACTTCAGAGTTAGTGCACACGCTAGAGGCATCAGAAGATAAGATCACCTAGGCTGTGGACCATTGGCTCGACCAAATAATAGGGGGATTTATCAATGAGTTCGCGGTAGACAAAACTGTGAGGTATAGCAAAACATAACGACGTTTTCTCAAGGATCGTGAGGTAGGTACATTAAATCCCTGAATACTTGGATGAAGATGTTGTTATGTGAAAAGCGGGTTATGCGAATACATTAATGATTGGAACGACGTGAAGCGGAAAGATCTACAAAGGTATCGAAGGATTAGGAAACAATCCCCTAATTTCACCTTCATGAGAGAGTGAGGAAGAGTGCACTCGGGTTTCTCCGAGAAGTGTGGTCAGTTTGATAAGGCAGCGCATTCTTCCATTATCACCTCCACTTACGCCATCACCCGCTTCACCTACTTTACCTCCATCTTCACCCACCCCACCTCCACCACCCCCACGGTTCAGCATGGCAAGCGCGATCAAGCTACCCATATTCAAAGGAGTAGGGAATGAGGATTCAGACCAGTTCTAGTTCGTGGTAAGAGCAGTATGGGAAGCATAAGGGGTCACGAATGACAACATTAAGAAGGTGACATTGGTGAGTGCGCTTCAAGATCGCATGTTGACATGGTATATCAAGCACTCAAATGATCACCCAAATGCAGGAATAACAGAGATCCAGGATGCGTTGAATAGAGAATTTTGCCAGCCAAAATCAGAGACAAAGTCAATCATCGGGTTTAAAGAGATTGCGATGCTTCTAGGTGATACCCCCTCGGATCTGGATCAGAGGCTGAAAAGCATGATCTACGAGGATAATATGACGCTAACAGATGCGCAACACTGTGCGTGGTTTGTGGCATCTTTGACACCACACCTGAGGACGACGCTGTCACAGTAGAAGCTTTCAACCCAGGTAGAAGCATTGGAAATGGCAATGAGGTTGCGTGAAACAATGATACAGGATCTGGGATTGGGAGTTCAACAGATCCATGTGTAGTTTTAGAATCTTTTCCTGGAAATGCGGAACTTGAAGCAGGATAGGGCACCCCGGCCTGAGGCACGCAAAGAAGTGTGGTGCATAAAATGCAAAGGCCAGGGCCATGATAAGGATCACAGTCCAGTATTCATGAACTACTTGGCAAGAGGGGGACCAATGCCATTGAGACCAGAGGCACAGGTAGGGCCAAGTATGGCACCCGCACTCTGGTGCGTAATATGTCAGGTGGGAGGAAAGCACATGACGGACAACTGTCATTTGTTGCAGAAGTATACATAGACTCCCCAGCAGCTGTTATGCAATTTTTGTAGATCAGTGGGCCACGATGAGCATACATGTCGTAGCTACAAGTTGATGATGAAGCGGACCCCGACATATAGAGTGCAAACAAAAACATGAGGCCTTGACCCAGCTGCTGGGATGATGCACACTGGATTTTAGAGACGAGGTCGAGGACGAGGAGGAATGGGGCTAGGAAGGAGCTGAGGAAAATTAATCTGTTACAATTGTGGAGGACTGGGGCACTACGCTCGCAATTGTACCAACCCAACAAGAATATCTTGTTCATACTGTTCTCAGTTGATCACGAGATGATAGATTGTCCTACGTTGATCACACAGATGCGCGAGAAAGGGGTACTACAGCCTACTCCAACTCAGAATATCCAAATGATGAGGTTTGAACCGTGCGAAGAAGACCCCAATGTGAACATGGTGCTCTGAAGCGACACAACCACGGGGGAAGACAAGGGGAAGTAGCTAAAGGAAGATACATGGGTTCGTAAGGCTCCTATAAAGGAACCTAAGTTTGACTTGGAATGCGAAAAGGAGACGTTTATGGAAGTTAAGAAGAGCGTCGCAGAGGCCTCCACTTCAGGTGGTAAGGATCAACCGGAGACAGGGATGGATCCTTCTATGCTCACTACCTTTCTAGAGACATGCATGAAATTGTTGCACAACAATAAGGTTATTAAAGGACTACAGGAATTGATAACTAGGTGTGCAGGGTTAGGGGAACCGTGCATAGTCTGGAAATTAGGAAAGCATACATTGTGCACCAGGAGGGAGATGAGATTAACGACATAGATTGGCGAATATGAAATGGATCAGGTAATTCTAGACCTGGGTTCGGACGCGGATGTGTTACCAAAACAGACATGGGAATGCATGGGTAGGCCCACATTGTAGTGGTCCCCTATTCCATTACTGATGACGAACCAACAAAAGATCTTGCCCATGGGAAGGTTGCAAGGGGTAATAGTTGATATTGAAGGCGCAATCACGCAGACGGACTTTGAGATGATATAGATTGTTGATGACAACAACCCTTACGCCGCGTTGCTAGGAATAGACTGGGCCACTGATATGAATGGAGTCCTCAACCTGAAGAAGCAAAAGATGATATTCGAGACAAAGTCCCTTCGCGTAGTAGTTCCACTAGATCCAGCCGAAGGTGCACGCTACACCGAACCTGTGCGCGACAATGACAGCGATGATGAGCTGGATTGCATTTACCAGATAATGACGAAGACCAAGATCAGGTGAACCTGAAAATAGATGGGAGAATCTCATGGGAGTGCGATAGTTCTTGTACTTTGGATTCAGATGAAGAAATAGAACACTGGTAGAACCGGTTGCACGAAGTAACAACACTAAATTGCAACATGATGATTAGATCATTGCGGTGCGTGACGACCGAAGCAAGGGATCTGCCAACATATGATGGGGTAATAGGAGTGGATGAATTCTTGGACAAATTTGAAAGTGTAGTACCAGAACAACAGCGGTATGGTGCGATGGAATGGGCATTGCATGCGACACTCGCACTATGGTGGAATACACATCGGAAGAATATTGGAAACTGACACGAATGTAGAAGAAAAATGCGCTTACTATTTGGAAGTCCCTAACATCAAACACAAGTCGGGCAGCAAGGACGAAGTAGTCCACGTGCCCACCTATGTCGATGGGTGCAGTCATGTGCTATGCAAGCATGTCCTAGGCTGAGGATCGAAAATCAGAACCCGACGTGGCAATAGGAAAAGCGACAAACATTCCACGTCAGAGCCTTCACAAAGCTATGTGGAATCATGAATAGAGTCTACTAGATGGGACAAGCTGATTGGGACCTGCGTGTATCAGCGGTCCGATGGGCCTATAGGGCTATGTGCAAGAACCTAAGTGCGGAAATGGTTCCGAAGATGGCGAGAAGAGTCAAGGCCATAGCTTTGGGAAAGAATCCTCACGCAATCACTCCCATAATTGCGACATCATGCGAGGACCAGAGCGAAGAGATTATGCAACCGCGCGAGGATGAACATATGCATATTTAAGAAGCCATTCAGCGATGGAACGTTGAGCTTCGTGAACTCGAGGAAGATCGAGTACGAGTGAAGCAGGAAAGCATATTAATGGACGAGGATATCAGAAAGCTAGGAACCCAAAATCTTGCAAGCATTACGTGTTGACAGAAAGACAGGGCCACGTATGGGCAACCCTACCACCACACTAGAAGATTGTCACCAAGAATTTTTGGCTATACTACCATGGCTGTGACTGCACCTTATCAGACAAAGTCACCAAGGAAGTGCACCGCATAAGGAAGAATGTGAGGCATTGACGAGCGTGAGGGTAACTAAGGGAGGCCCGTGGACTAGATTGAAAGGTGACTTGAAGCCTCGCCCTAGTAGTGTGACCACCTGACTATCCGTAGGAAGCATAGTCTCAGCACTCCAAGCAGTTGAAAGAGAGCGTGAGACTATAAACGAGTCTGTATGGGAGCTGCGTGACACGGAAGTTTCCCATTAGGATCAGTATGATGCACAGGTCACATTCGCACACAAGGGACTATGCTTCTGCATGGACAAGCTGGAAAGTGACTGTTGGTTTCACTGTTCATGACAAGATGGCCAATTTAATACAACCAGGAGTGAATGACGGGTAATTAAGACACAAAGTCAGAACTAGATTTGGGACCATCTGCCGCCAGTCTCACATTAATGAGTCGAATCTGAGGGGAACGGTCAAATTTGATTCAAAAGGGCCTATAAATCATAGGTGGCCCTCGACCGAACAACCCTTGGCATTTTGTGAATTAAGTTGTTGCATTATCAAGCGGGCATGAACCTGATGAATTTGGAGGTTGTAAGAGCAAGTCCGTGGTTTGAAGCATTGCCAAAGGATACACAAGATTCCCTGATCAGAATAATGTCAACAACTAAGGGAGCTGCACAGAGTTCTATGCCACCGGTAGGGGATGCACTAGAAATCCCTAAATTGCCTTGGAGGCCGAGGCCCAAAAAGGACCCATAGGCAGTAGGACCGGTCCGTATGTCTCCGCAAAATCTGTAGTTCAGCAAACTGTCGATGGAAGAAAAGGGAAAAATGGTTAATATTGAGAGCAATGATGAGGAGGAGGATCCTCAGACCTTTGTAGAGGAGATGGAACCAGAGGAAGAGATGGAAGAAGAAATCCAGCCAGTACATGCCACAACAAAGTTGCCCAAGTATGTCCCTCCGCCGAAAGGGAGGGTAAAGGTACCGAAAGATTTGGATGTCATTGAAAGCACACTCAACACCCCGTTCCTTCCCGAGGGAGTTCTATTTGAAGGTTTGTCTGTAGGCCACATACCCACTATGAAGTTTGAAGACTGGGACCTCGTGGATATTGAGAAGTTCCCTCATTTGGAAACTAGCCAGCTGATGGAACAAAGCATGGTGGGGGCAGTTGCAACATTGTAGCCAGGGGCATGACTGTGCAGGGTGGAGGAGGCTAGGCTACTCCACCTCCTATCGATTCCACACTTCCATTGGGCCCCAATCATGATATTTGTCATCAGGAAATTGCTTTGCCTAGCGCATGATGGGTACTTGTGGCTAGAGGAGCCCATTCCCATGATGGCGGAGCTCATTCATAGGATTTCTCGGCTTCCCTGTATGGGGAGAGACCCCACAGAAATAGCTGGCATAAGTGGAGATTTGGAGATTTTGGAGGCCATGAAAAAGAAATATAAGTTGGAGAAAAAGCAAAGGGGTTACATTATTACTAGTATTCAGAACAAAGGGGTCCGCGTTTCTACTTAGTTGTTGGTAGGAAAGGTGATGAGAAAATGCCATGGCAATGAGGTACCAGCAATGGTCATCACGCTGGCCGAGCAATGCACAGAAGGAGTACGTTTTAACTGGGCAGAGTTCCTCTGCGACGAGTTCCTGACAAACTGTAGGGAGGCCCAAGAGTAGGGTAAGACCTTCCACTATGCATGGTTGCTCTTATCCATCTTGTTGGTTATAGGTGAATTGCTTGAGGATAGTCATTTTCCTCCCCTTGACCAGGACTGGCCAGAGGTAGCAAAATACCCATCGCTATGGGCGACGAAGGATGCCACACGAATTCAAGAAACCAATATCTTCTGGGTACTGATGGAGGTGAGCATATGACTATGGATCAACAAACTGATGCACCTATCTGCCCCTGTATACGATAGTCTGAAGAGCTTTGTAGACTTTAAAGTAGATATGCACAATGTGTATATCAGGGTGCGGAAGGATCCAGAGCAGAAGTGGACCACACTCCACTTCATCGCAATAGATGACGTTGTTTCACCGGTGATCAACACATGGCCACTGGAATGGCATGCACCAGATCTGGTGGTGTGCAATGAGACATAGATCAAAGATAGAAGGCTACGGCCAAGATGCTAGCATAACAGAAGTAGAATGAACAGCTAGCTGAAGAAGTATGGGCATCCCGGGAGACAACGAAGGCCGCCGTGGAAAAGACAGCAGCAGGACGAGTTGCTACGACACAGGAAGAAAGAGGCCTGAACTTGCTCAGAAGGCATGGGGCAGATGATACGAGGGAAGGCGCGGACCCAAGCACCACCTCTACACAACTAGAACGGCCATGCGCGACAGAACACACTGGCTCACGGAAGAAAACCAATGCTTCCAAGCTAGATGGGGAGCCTACTACACTGACTGAGGGTGGCCTATATGACATCAGCGACACAGTTCACGAAGTCACCAGGGAGGCACTCAAGGAGGCAATGACGGAGCAGTAAAATGTGTTAGGGGCACATAGGATGTAACTCCAGGAAGTTCAGGTGTGGCCCACACAGCAGGGAATGGTAGCTGCCTAAGGGGCTACGAGTACATCATCAACCAAGAAGTTGTTGTGGGCCAAAATGGCTAATACAATCCCGTTGCCGAAAGGAGCACTGACAGTGGACAACACAGAGGACAGAGCCATGGTAGGCCAGCTGAAGGGACTTGGACTCAACTTGGCTGCCCTTCCACAAGAGATATTATACCAGTTGCAGGATGGAGCAACGACAGAGCTTCGCGCTAGCGAAGGATGCGTAGTACAGATGCTCAGTGAACAACGAATCAACATCAAGTAGCTGAGCCTCCAACACGATGGAGTAGCACAGACTTAGCAGTTGGAGCAAATCATTGAGGAAGCATGTCACCGCATCCCCGAGCTAGAGATTGCAGTAGACTTACCAGTAGCTATACGAATCCATAAGTTGGCCAGTGGATTCCACAAGGGGAAGGAGGAAGCAACAAGGATCCAGCTGGACCTCAACCTATAGATCATGGAGCTAAGGCTGAAGGCGCAAACCTCTACACCGATGGAAGTTAGAGAGCAGTGGCACCACACCATTCAATCATGGTTGGAAGCAATAGAGCGTGCCATATAGGATTGTGTAGGCTTGTTATATCAATCACTTGTAACCCTCACTTCACTGCAGGAATACCCAATGTTGCAGCGGTTAGAGACAGAAGTGCAAGAGTTGTAGTAGGCCTATGACAATGTCCGAGGGACCACACAAATGGTTTCCCTTACTCAGCGGTTGGCCAAGATGAGGGAAGCCTAGGCTCTAAAGGCACAGGTGGACGCCACATGTTAGAAAGAAGCAGTGCTTAAAGAATGCATCCAACCTTAGCCTGAGGAAGCATTCATGGTCACTGCCAAGATTGAGGGCAAGCTAGCACAGATGCGAGCATATATGCACTTAGGCAAGGAATTGCACCCGAAAAAGAAGCATCGAAGATATGCGCACAACGGGTACAACGAACAACAGAAGAATGTGCTACGGATGTAAGCGAAGCACAGAGGTTACTGGATGAACTTCACGTACCACACCAGCCGAGTAACTCAAGACGAGTCACGATGATTGTGTTGGGGACCTATTGGGCAGCGGATCCCCCCATAGCGGGTTTTTCGGGCTTGTAGCCCAAATTTTGGTCAAAAGTAATGTAAGACCCTGTGAAATGTGGGGGCAGAGCGTGAGAGTATAGGGTTGTCCACCCTAAAATATTGTAATTTAATATAGAATATGTTGGCTTACCCATGGTCCGCGGACCATGGGAATGTATAAATAGAGCGAGGCTCTAAGTGTAGAAGTCATTTTTTAGTGTTGATCTTAAGTGATATGGGTTTTTGAATATGATATTCACTTTGAGTCTGTAAGTCCGAGTCTTGGGTTGTAGGTATAGGAAGAGGCTCTGCCCTAGTAGAGTCCACAACTGTGTGTGTGGACCCCTACAGATGAGTGCGTAGGGTGGAGTTGGGATTGTAATAGAATAGAAGTTTAATAAAAGCTAAGTTGATTCTAAAATATTGTGCATCTATTCGTAGATCTGTATGTTTATGCATCTCCTTACATTTTATGATTGCGCGCACTTGTTATGAATGTTGAATGATTGATAAGAATATTGGGCCCAAAAAAATAAGTTAATATCTATAATAATAATGCAGTAAGGTTAAAGGATCTAAACCATGCTCTTCACGTTCTTTACAGAGCTACGTGAAGGTCAGACAACTACGTGAAGCAGTGCAAGCGCGCAAGATCGATTCGCGAACTTCCCAGACTTCATCACGACATGGTACTTGATGAAAACCCACTTTTTAGTAGAACAACTCACTTGTACATGGTAACTAGATGAATCTATAGAAAAGATATCAAATGTGACATAATGCATGACAGTAGTATTCATAGATGTGATGAAATACAGGGCAGCTTCAAGGAATCAATTCAGAAGGCAACTCTCTTAGATGAAAGATCACAGTATAGCAGGTAAACAACAAGAATGAAGAAAGAAAGGTATACGTAGGTTCACTATATACCAAGCCGCGTATACACGTAGGTTCAGTATATATAAAGGCATGTATATTGTACACACGCACTTTCACAGAAGGAAAGGCGCGCACATGTTGGAAAACTAAGTTTTGGTCCGTGGTGTTTGGTCCATGGTATTTGGTCTGAGGTATTGACCACAGGTATTTGGTCCAAGGTATTGGTTCTAAGTGGTTTTGGACCATGGTATTGAGTAAGGCCTAAGACTATAAAAGGAGGAGAAGATCACTAGGCAAAGGCACTCAACAAGTCTCGAATATCTGATGAAGTGTGACATCATGTATGTAGGTTATGGGTTTATGATGCTTTGCTTGATCTGAGCCAAGGATGAATCTCAGCGGTTGAAGGAGGACAAGATCTAATGATGGATCTGGATCCTATGACTTGGAATGAATCATCTATATATGGTTTGATCATGCTTATTCTAGATCTATATATTGACGCATGTAATGTTCTGTAAATATTATGATCTGGGTATAACTAAAGCCTGAAATAGCTACAAAATTATATATGAATATTTACAGATGTATACGCTGGTTGAATTTGATAAAAGCACATATACACGCAGGTTAGATACATATAAGTAGCGTATACCATATTAACTATGATGTTTGAAGTTACAAGTGGTTCTGGTTGATGATGCAAAGTTCTGAGTTTTGGTGACTGTTTACCAGTGTCAGTATTCTGCATATTCAGATTGGTTGATTGTGATTAGCTTCAGTGTTGATGGATGAGATTTAATAATGGATCAAGATCATAATGACTTATCTTTATGTGATCTAATGGACTAGATCTAATTATTAACACACATATTATCCTTTTGTATGTAATGATCTGGGTATGTCTGAATTCGGGAAGTGCAGTGAAGTTATAAGTAA
>APFE031269679.1:8759-23091 GCA_000404065.3 Pinus taeda | reverse complement strand
TCAGGATAGTGGCAAACGAACTTACCTTTATGATAGCCAAACAATTAGGTGTTTTGCCAGCTCGTTTCCAAGCGCAGGAGATTGAAGGGAAGATGATTTGCAAGCAATATGTTCAAAGGGAATTTGGTCATTCTCTGGCCATTTTGCATCGCTTCAGTCCAGATTAGCCCCAGACAGCAGGATTTCGGCCTCAGCATGCTACCAGTACGCAGTCCTCCTTTATTATGCAGTTTTGATTCATTTTTGATAATATTTCGATCGACCAAGCGCCGAAACCTCCAGAAGTCTGCAGAAAGTGCCACAATAGCTATTTTTTCCATAAAGAGATTAAAAAAGGTGATTGAACAGTTCAAAGACCTTCATCAAAGTCAAAGAGGCAGCTCTAAACCTTTAAAACTCACCAGAACATAGTTAAAGCTATTAAAGACTATTTATATCAGATTTTAAAGGAATCAGTGCCACTTAGGGCCAGCGGAACCGCCTAAACGATGCAGACAAAAGGATTCAATGCCCAGTTATTAAAAATACAAAGTATCGAGCCACATTTGGGGGCAACGATGCAGGCCAAATACGCAGTGATGACTATGAGGCCAGTGCATGGATCAAATGACACTTTTAAATCCATTTTTTGAGGCTGCTGCCTCATGTGCAGCCTTAGATATTTATTCCAAGATGCCAGTTGCCCCAACGCAGCTCATATATCTTTCATGCATTTATTTTGAGTAAAATTTAATAGCAAACACTGATTTACTTCAGATCTGTTTGGATCTGTTTGATAGATATTTTTGAGATATTTTCCTTGAGATCTTATCAAGAGATCTAAGTCTGTACATATTCTTGATATAAACCACCCTATGGACGGTTTTAAAGTGTGGTTGGTTGATAATCCTCTTTCTAGACTTGCGTTGTATGCTTTGAGAGATTTAATGAACAGAGGTTGCTGGAATACCTTGTGTTTGGACTGTTTAATGTGGGTTTGATGGCTGAAGAATAGATTACAGGATTCTTGTGCTTCTTCATGGAACAATAAGTTTTTTTCACCTGTTTTCAGTTGCTATGTTTGCTATATCATATCTATGTCATGATCTAAAATTGCAATAAAGAAAGAATAGCTCAGATGTCACATAGCCGTGCTCTGTCCTCAATTCCTGTTATTTCTCTATGTTTTCTTCTGAAATAGTTATGAATATGAATACTTATTCGCTCATATCTACACTAGTTCCTCCATATATGAATATTGTTTAGGAATTTCTTAGTTGCTCCTATATAATGTTCACTCACCTTCCCTCTGTTAGCATAATAAAAGCTACTTAGCTGTCTTTCATTCCCTGACATCCATTTCATCCTCATTCCAGCCTGATATTATTCCTTGTTTAACTCTTATGCTCTGTAGTTCCTTCTTTGCTAAAGAAAACACACCAGCAGCCCTTAATCCTTGACTCCATGCCCAATGCTCTAAACTTCTTACGCTTTGCATGCCAACTTTGCCTGAATAGATCAACCGTCCCACCAAACTCAAACAAAACCCATGTGCATCATATCTAGCCTAAGATCACCCTAAACAAAGCTAAATTATGAAGAGAGAGCCCTCTCTGATTGCAGGTAGGCTAGGACCCGCAGTCCAAAGATTGGTCTGGTGTTACCTCGGTCATATCCCTTAAGGAGCCAAGGGACAACCTGAGCGATAACACAATGTTGTAAACAATTTTTCTTAATATTAAAAGAAGACATAGACGACACAAGCAGGTGGTTTTCACCCACATTAGGTTTCCACTTTAAATCATGGTGTTCGTGTGTGTTTCTTATGTGTGATGATCTGTTCTGTTTTTACTACACCTAGTTACTGTTTATATGGTTAATGAAGTTCTGATGCATTGATTAAGGATCAACATATGATGAATTAACTAAATTATAAGTTTACTGGATATACACTAGTTGCATTAAACACAGTTGCGTGTACACGCGAGTTCCCTTAACTAAAGTAGCGTATATGAATCTGATTATGGAAATGAAAAATGATTGATTTTCTAATATTGATTCACCCCACCCCCCCTCTCAATATTATTTCCAACAATTGGAATCAGAGCAGGTCCTTTGGTAGAAGCTTGATCGCTTGAAGGAGATCCATAGAACAATGGGAAAGAGGCTAAAGAAGAAAGCACTTCAGAAGAAGAAGACATCTCAAAGGAACTATGACAGTGGGAGAATTGATTGGGGAATATGTGGAAGAAACTCTTCAGATTCAGAATCACCTCAGAATGAAGATGAACAAACAAAAGAACTATTAGGTATGAATTCTGGTGATGCATTTCTCCATCCATTTGAAGATGATGAAAGTGATAGCGAAACAAATGAATTTTCACTTATGAGTGAGGAAGAAAGATATCAAATAGAGTCAGAATTTAAAAGGCTTACGGAAAAAATTAGAGATCAACAAGATCTATTGGATAAAAGGGAATGTGCCTCCAAAGAAGAAGCTACCAAACTAAAAGCTCAACTAGAGGAAGGAAACAAGGTACGGAAGCAATTCAAGGAAAAGGAAGATCAATGTCAAAAGCTACAGGATGAAGTGACATCATTAAGAAATGAAGTAAATGAAAGGAGCACAACAATCAAGAAACTCAGAGATAGATCCAGTTACTATGAAAGTCTTGAAGCTAAGATCCTCTCGCTAAAAGAAGATCTTGAAAAATCAAATAAGCAGAATAAAGAACTAGTCCAAGCTCTTGAAAAACAAGAAAACAAAGTTCTTGAATTAAGACATCAGTTGGAAGAAGGAAGAAAATCTGAAGGAATCATGAAGGAGCAGTATCTTGAAAAGGAAGAGCAACATCAGTTTGAGGTAAATATTCTAAAAGATAAATTAGAAGAAAAGGATAAGCTCTTACAATTTCAAGATAGTACTAAGATCTTGGATGATATTCTTAGTAGTCAAAGGTCTCCTGCTATCAAAAATGGTCTTAGTTTTCATGAATCTGTTGAAGGAGAATCTAGTTCACAAATTAAGACAAGGAACTCTAATGCAAAATCTGAAATGCTCAACAAGGAGATGAGAGGTCAATCCCATCAATAACCAAGGAAAGAAATTATTCAAGGAAAATCTTTTACTCCTAACTATGGAAGTGATAGTCGGTTATTTACTCAAATGAATAATGTTGAATGTTATGAATGTCATAATCTTGGACATGTTGCTGCCAAATGCAGAAGTAGAATGGTTCAAGACCATCATACAGAAAGATCATCACGTTCTAGGTACTTTAAGGGATATTGTTTTTCTTGCAATATGTTTGGTCACAAAGCCATTGAATTTTATAGAAAGAATAGGAAACATATGAAATGTGATGCATGTAATAAGTTTGGACATATAGCAAAGGAATGCAGGAACAAAGTACGGGCACCATACCTAAGGGAGAAAACATCATCACACTTGAAGATATGGAAGAAGAAGGAAGTACAGTCAGAAAGATGTGGCACAACACAATGTATAGACATGACAGACTTAGAGGGAGCTGAAAGTGTGAAACTTCAGTGTTCTAAATCTCATACGCAAGTTTCATGAAGAGAAGTTGCGTATATATGCGAGTCAGACACTACACAGTCGCGTATATGTTAGTTTGAGGAAAAGCGGGACAGACTCAGGAAAAAGGGTCTGATATGGTTCAGTCAATTATTTACTCTATTTGATGATTGGTACAATCTGCTGATAATGTGTGGAAATGTATTGATTTTTTATCCTTACAAGTTAACTTGATGTATATCTGATTGATGATGATGGCGCCGCTACATGATCAGATCTGACAGTGAACAGATGGAGTAGGCTCAGGGGGAGAACATGCTATGCTTCTAATAAAGCATTTTTGGCATTATGTTTAGAATTATTTGGTACCTACTCAATGATGATGATGCTTGTATGGCTAAATTATACATATTGCTATGCTGGATACATGGATGATTACTTAAGTTGTAGATATTTTTGGTTGGCCAAGAGAATGGTGTTATTACAGGTCTCATGAAGACATAGCTGTTTGAAGACATGGATATTTGAAGACATGACTTACTTGGTCACATAATGATGATGAGTTCTTACCTTATGATGATAGGTTGATACTCACATATTATCATGGTTGATGCTTATCAGATGTGGGATGTTCCCTAGTAATGATACATGGTTTTTATATTAAAGGTCCTTGTGGAAAGATCATGTAGTTCTTGATGAAGATGTGAAAGATCATGTGATGACAATGGTGTTTTCACATATGACATGATGTGAATGGTTTTGTTACTCCTTGGAGATATGACATATACTGAGTTGATTCATGGAAGGAAACAAAGCAAGTTTATCTTGATAAGATCAAGAGGATGAGTTGATATCTATCTTTGTCACAGGTTGATGATATTTACATTGACATGGACATATACACGTTGCTAGTCTAGATGTTGTTGACAGATGCTTATGGAGAAGATCATATATGGTGTATGATAGTTGCTGATGACTATCATGGTCTTGTTTAGATATTTGGTCTTTGTTATAAATGTCATGTATATCATTCAATATAAAGGTCATATCAAGACTCATGATGTAATAGTTTGTCTCTGTCTATTGTAGTCTTTTGATGAATCTCTTTTTGTCACATGATGTAATGTGTACCCTCACTATGCATGGGAAGGATGATGTAATATTTCAGTAATGTATAAACAATTGATATCTGGTATATCCCCACTTGGTTGGGTGGATAAGTCAAGTATATCCCCACTTGATTGGGAGAATGAATGCATGTGTGAGTCATTGGTGATAGGAAGGTCAAACTCACATAGTTGAGTTATAAAGTCATGTTATTTTTCTTGAAAATATTTGCAGACTCTGCATATGCTCAGGGGGAGCATGGATGATATAGTACATCTCAGCATGAACAAAGGGGGAGTTCAATCAAAGAATTCAACATGTGCCTAGGGGGAGGATAATTAATATTCAGCTATTCAGTCTTCTGCTCTTAGGGGGAGAAGATCTTGGTCTGCCCTTTGCCCTTGATGTCAAAGGGGGAGAGTGACTTGGTGTTGGTGTTGCCACCAAGTCCAAAGGGGGAATTGTTGGCATTATGATGAATGTGTTGTACTTGATGACAACCCACTTGTATTAGAACAACTCACTTGTACATGGTAACTAGATGAATCTATAGAAAAGATATCAGATGTGACATAATGCATGACAGTAGTATTCATAGATGTGATGAAATACAGGGCAACATCAAGGAATCAGTTCAGAAGGCAACTCTCTCAGATGAAAGATCACAGTATAGCAGGTAAACAACAAGAATGAAGAAAGAAAGGTATACGCAGGTTCACTATATACCAAGCCGCATATACACGCAGGTTCAGTACATACAAAGGTGCATATATCATACACACACACTGTCACAGAAGGAAAGGCGCGTACATGTTGGAAAACTAAGTTTTGGTCCGTGGTATTTGGTACATGGTATTTTGGTATTGGTCCATGGTATTTGGTTCAAGGTATTGACCACAGGTATTTGGCCCAAGGTATTGGTTCTAAGTGGTTTTGGACCATGGCATTGAGTAAGGCCTAAGACTATAAAAGGAGGAGAAGATCATTAAGAAAAGGCACTCAGCAAGTCTCGAATATCTGATGAAGTGCGAGATCTTGTATGCAGGTTATGGGTTTACGATGCTTTGCTTGATCTAAGCCAAGGAGGAATCTCAGTGGTTGATGGAGGGCAAGATCTAATGATGGATAGGGATCTTATGGCTTGGAATGAATCATCTCTATATGGTTTGATCATGCTTATTCTATATCTTTATACTGATGCATGTAATGTTCTGTAAATATTATGATCTGGGTATAATTGAAGTCTGAAATAGCTGCAAAATTATGAATGAATATTTATAGATTTATACGCTGGTTGACTTTGATAAAAGCACGTATACATGTAGGTTAGATACATCTAAGTAGCGTATACCATATGAACTATGATGTTTGAAGTTACAGGTGGTTTTGGTTGATGATGCAAAGTTCTGAGTTCTGGTGATTGTTTACTGATGTCAGTATTCTACATATTCAGATTGGTTGATTATGATTAGCTTCAGTGTTGATGGATGAGATTTAATAATGGATCAGGATCATAATGAATTATCTTTATGTGATCTAATGGACTAGATCTGATTGCTAACACAAATATTATCCTTTTGTATGTAATGATTTCGGTATGTCTGAAGTCGGGAAGTGCAGCAAAGTTATAAGTAAGTATTTGATGACATATAGGCTAGTTCGCTTTGGTGAAGATGCGTATACACCTCAGTTTGGCTCTTCCAAGTAGTGTATGCACTCTGATGCAAGGTTTTTGATGACACGGTTGGCTCTGAATATTATTCCAGAGTTCTGGGTTCTGCTCTGTGTTCTGGTGACTGTGACAGGGTTTCAAGTGATTAAGTTGTTGGGTGATTCAGAGAGTAATGAGTGAGTATTCAATGAATGGGTAATGCAATAGTTGTATTACAGTAGTGATTGATTTTGAGCTTCAATGTTGTTTATGGGTCCAGTATGAAAATTGGATGAAACGTGGCCTTCAGATTATGATGTTGTTGCAGGAGTATCTAGTCTGAAAATTTATGAAACACAGTCCCTGGAGGAAGAGAGAAGGTTGTAGCCTTCTTTAGGTCGGCGCCTACGTACTAGTAAATATATTGCCTAGTACAAGATCTAGGGGGTTGTAGCTCCCTTCCAGTAGAAGCTGGAGTATGAGAGAAGGTTGTAGCCTTCTGCAGGTAGATGCCTGCGTACTGGCATGAGTCTGTGCTAGTACAATGTTATAAATAGTTTTTCTTAATATTAAAAGAAGACAGAGACGACAACAGCAGGTGGTTTTCACCCAAATTGGGTTTCCACCTTAAATCATGGTCTTCATGTGTGTTTCTTATGTGTGATGATCTATTCTGTTTTTACTACAATTGGTTACTATTTATATGGTTAATGAAGTTCTGATGCACTAATTAAAGATCAACATATGATGAATTAATTGAATCACAAGTTTGTTGAAACACAGTTGCATGTGCACGCAAGTTCTTAACTGAAGTAGCGTATATGAATCTGATTATGGAAATGAGAAATTATTGATTTTCTAATACTGATTCACCCCCCCTCTCAATATTATTTCCAACACCAGCACCCTCCCATACTACCTTGGGTGAGAACTCAGTTCGCGCACCGTGAACTATTGCCGAAAGGGCTAGTAGTTTCAGGATTTGTTTGTTTAAATCACTTATGAGCCTGGGTTAGGCCCCAACAAGGCAACACCAACAATGGAAGCATTACATTTTGGGGAAGGAAACAATCAACCACATAGACCACCGACCCCTGCAATTCATATAGACCCAAGGGAAA
Source organism: Pinus taeda (assembly GCA_000404065.3). Taxonomy (NCBI): domain Eukaryota; kingdom Viridiplantae; phylum Streptophyta; class Pinopsida; order Pinales; family Pinaceae; genus Pinus; species Pinus taeda. The sequence continues at coordinate 15,695 of APFE031269679.1, read as the reverse complement.
TTGCAGAATGATCGCCATCAAAAGTGGTCCACATACCTGCAACAGTTCCATTTGAATATCAAGTATAAGAAGGGCAACACTAATAATGATGCAGGTTGCCTCAGTTGACCACCGATCATGGAGTTAACTACCATGCTCAACTCTTGTGGGCACGAAACTTCTGATTGGTCACTTCTCTACAAAAAGCGACCCAGAATTTGGCCACACATACCAGACACTCTTGGAGGTTCAACATGTTCTAGATTTTCACCTCCAGGATGCCCTGTTATGCCACCTGGGTCACCTTTGTGTTCCTTCAAGCGAGCATGCCAAGATGATTTTGGAAGCAAACCACAATCGGATTGCTGGGCATTTCAGGGTCAAGAAAACCATGGTAGTACTGTGGAAGTATTTCTATTAATCGAATCTTCGCCAGGATGTTGGGAAGTTCGTTAGATAATGCACTACCTGGGCCATTGCCGAACCGACCATCAAGAAGTGAGGCCTCTATACCCCGTTGCCTACTCCTAGTCGGCCTTGGGAATCCATCTCCATGGATTAAATGTCGGGCCTTCCTTCTACTAAGCATGGAAACAACTATGTTTTTGTGGTCGTCGATAGGTTCTCGAAGATGGCCATTATGGCGACCTCCAAGAAGAATATCACAGCAGAAGCCACTGCTAAAATCTTCTTTGAATGAGTGTGGGTACACTTTGGGATCCTATAGTCTATCATCTCAGAGCAGGATAGCAGGTTCCTCAGTGCATTTTAGTCCAGTCTCTGGTCGATGCTAGACACCAAACTCACTATGTCCACAACCTTCCATCCTCAAACTAATAGCCAGAGAGAGGTTGTGAACAGGATGATCGTACACATTCTGTGCATGTAAAACTCAAAGCATCCATGCACATGGGATGAGAGCCTCCCCTATGTTCATTACAACTACAATCAAGCACTTCAAAGCTTGACTGGCCACAACCCTTTTCCGGTGGGTTTGGGATTCCAACCATTATGTCCTGTTGATGTGGCCATGCCATTTGCAACGACTCACACAAATTCGGCTCATGTCCAGTCTGAAACAAATAAATCAACCAACTTAATTGAGCACATCCAACATATTTGCAAGCAGGTCCATGACATTCTGGAGAAATCAAATGGCAAATACAAGCAGCGACATGATCAACATTGGGTGCCACACAAGTTTCAGGTGGCCAAAAAAGTCTGGTTGCATTTGCAAAAGGAACACCTTACTGGAGCCTATCGAAAACTGAGACCACTTCGATATGGCCCTTACACCATTACCAAGGCTATGGGAGACAATGCATTTGAAATCAACATTCCCCCATTCCTTGGCCTGCATCCAGTGTTCAATGTGGACCGCCTTCGGCCATACTTTCCACCATTACTAGACACATCCAACATTGCAGAACAACTCACACCCACAAAGTTAAATCCAGATTGCATGGAACAAGCTGCAACAGATTGGATCATGGACACATAGATCAAGCACACTCGTCAGCAGAATATCCAACTATATCAAATTGTCAAAACATGCCAACTCCTTCACCAGGGCAAGTGGCTCACTAGGGACGAAGTTCAGCAGAAGTTTCCTCATCTCATGGAGGAACTCAACGCAATGGGGACCATTGCTTCCTAAGGGGTGAGGAATGATCAAGGTGGATATCGGTGGCCACCCGCCAAGTCCACTTGTGCCCCCACCATTGTTTCTTTCAGCTTTTCAGTTTCCTTAATTGTAGTACAGTTTACTATTTTTAGCAGTTTTTCGGGTCCTGAACTTCCGAAGCCATTTTGAGGCCTTAAATGACGTTTTTTGGGAAAACTAGGAGCAACACGGGTGATCCGAATTGGATCCATAGAAGACTTTCAAAGAACCATGACTGTATCGGGTTGAAACAAATCTCTAAAGAATCCAAAACAGTGATTAAAAAAACCCTGAACCAGTGGCAATGGCAGCCAGCGTGGAATGACGAGGACCTCGGTTAAAGTGCATTGACTGAGGCCCATGGAGACTGTGCGGGAGGTCAAAGTAGCCCCTGGGAGCCCCGGATCGGGAAAAGGAGGTGGTTTTTGATGCGTGAATAGCGCTTAGCACTAATTGCGCATCACTGGGTGAACAAGGCCATGAAGGAGGAATCCCGAGCACACGGATGCATGGGAAGCCGGATAACCGCGAGCGGAAAGGAAAAAGTGCTCAAAGTACAAAGGCGGGACCCGTGATCTGGAAACCCATGGTTTTGATCGGGGTTCCCTCAAATGGTAAGAGGTTTCAGATGAGAGCGGAGCAATTCCATTCATCGATCGATGCGTGGCAAGCGGAGGAGAGAGAAAACTGTTGTTGATCGTGCGCTAAAGGTCGAGCAAGTCAATAGTGCAAAACTTGCGTATGGCGTTGGATCTGGGGGACCCAGATCGGATGGATGAGATCATGCCTGAGGGAGGAAGTAGAATCGAAAAGGGAATATGCCACGTTTTAGAAAGATTTGGAGTCCGTTTGACCGCCATGGTGGAGGAAAGACTTCATCCATGACGTAGCTGAAGAAACAAACCGATGAAGTAGGCTAGTGCCGTTTAGAGGAGGACATGTGGCCACTCCCTGAGCATTGATGATGACGCCGAACAGGGAACTCCAAGCGCACCTGCAGAAGGTGAATCGACAGAGGCGGAAGAGGAACCGAACGGTCTTGGAGATGGATGGGTAAAAGCCATGAACAGAGAGACAGAATACACAAGGAATTCAGTCAGTTAGAGTACCCGGAGAGGAGGACTGAACACAGAGAGATAGAAACTAGAGAAGAAGACAATGAAGCAAAAGAAGAAGAGGACAGAGGGTTGAGGTGACCAAAGGTAGCATCGAGCACTAGAGAGCTTGAGGGATTCAAGCCATCCCAGAGAGGATCTGTCCGAACTGAGCACGACATTGGGCTCTTTCCATTGTAGACTAGAAGGTCACAGAGCTGGTAGGCAAACAATTCTATGCACTCCAGTGGCTTGGGGAATCCAAGAACCACCCTGCCAAGCAAATCTGTTTTAGGTGACTCATATTGAGCTCCTGTATTGTAATTCTCTTGTTTAAACACAATAAAATAAGGCCACCATTGAAGCTGGATTGGAGATGTAGTCCTGGAGAATAGGGTGAACTCCTTATTAATTTATTATGTTCTTATATTTGCTTATTGTATTTCTTTGTTGTCTTTCCATTCAATTGTCTGTGTATTGTCAATCTGATCGATCCGTTGCTTCAATAACACATAACACACACCAACATATGAGTCTGTAATACCTTCATTTAATAAATTCTTAACTGAGATCACTCATAGGGTGAGTATCAAATCAAGTGGTATTAGAACACGACGCTGTAAGGTTAGACAAGCTTATGTTGGTTTAGCTATTGAATTCTCACTAGATCGAAGCTCAAATTAGGAGAAGGAGAGTTGGTCGAAAATAATATTGAAATTGGGAGAGTCTATCCTCAGAAGATAATGTCAGAGGAAGGTTGTGTGGGGCCAGACCCTCAATTCATAGAAAGTTTCCTAGCTATAGAGTCTATGGTAGAAGAAATGTATAGGGACTTTAGAAAGCATAAGACTGAAGATTCATCAGGTTCTAAACAAGATAAAGAAGAAGATGAGTCTCATTTCCATGACCACTCCAAAGGAAAGGGGAAAGAGGAAAGCTTCCTCACACCTCCTAATAGCCCTGTGCATAATAAGAAAGTATCTTTGATCAAGATAGATTTTAAATTTGACTTGCCTATATATGATGGAGAGCTAAATGTTGAAAAGTTGGACAATTGGATTAGACAAATTGATGTGTATTGCAGAGTTCAGAACATTGACTCAGACAAGAGAAAAATTAAGCTGGCAAGCCTACGCCTAGGAGGCACTGCCTTGGTTTGGTGGGAAGGCAGAACCCAAGCTGACATGAAAAGACATGGTAAAACCATCTCTGTCTGGAGTGACTTTATTTCTACAATTAAGAAGCAGTTCTATCCATTGGCCTACATGCAACAAGCCATGATGAGCTGGCAAAGTCTTCGGCAGTTGAAAGGGAAAATTGTGCAAGGGTACACTCAAGAATTTAGAAAGAGAGCATTGATTCTAGGGATCTCATTAGACTCACTAGAGAATCTTTTGAAGTACATTTGTGGTATACACAGCTACATGAGGCATACCATCCTCATGTTTAATCCCACTAGTATAGATGAGGTATCTGTACAAGCTACTCATCTAGAAGCTAGAGGAAAGAATGGAAATCCAGAAGTTGGGGGACCATCCCAACCCATTGTAAGCAAGAGCAAGTAGAAAAGAAAGCAGAAGTGGAAAGAAAGGAAGGCTAACACTACACAAAAAGGCAAAGCTTCATGCACTCACTGTAAAAAGGATGGGCATGATGACGAGCACTGTTGGATTCTGCATCCAGAGCTGAGACCTAAGAAGTCTGAGGGAAAGAAGAAGAAGACTGCTGCAGCTGTTCAGAAAGATTTGGGGTCAAACTCGGGAGATGAAACAATCATTGCAGCCACATGTATAAAAGGTAAGAATTCTGAAGCATTTACTAGTAATTCTGCTCAATCTGTTATTGATGAAGAACATGAGAGAAAAAGACATGAGATTTTCCATATTCAAGTTATTTCCAAACATCAAAAGGTTGATACTTTATTTGGTAGTGGCTCACAACTAAATTTTATTTCTAAAGCAATTGTAAAGAAATTGGGATTAGCAACTACACCTCACAAGAAACCTTACCCATTCGGATGGTTGAATGATAAAGCACAACTACAAGTGACTAGATAGTGCAAACTCAAGTTTTCTTTTGGGTCAGCATTTGTAGATGAGGTTGAGTTAGACATAATTCCTTTGGATGTATGTGAAATTTTTTTAGGAAGTCCTTACTTGTATGATAGAAAGGCTATTTTCTATAGAGCTGAGAACAAGTATCTACTTGTTAAAGATGGAATCAAATACTTTGTAAGAGCTCATACACTCAAGAATAATTATATTCTCATAAACTCAGGGCAGATGAAAAGAATGATAAATTCATGCAAACAATTCTTACTAATGGTTGTAAAGGAAAAGAAACCTGATAAAACCAATGTATTTGAGGGCTGTAATGTTGAACAACAAGCTGATATAGAAAAAATTGTTTCAGAGTATGATATTCTGTTTCAAGAACCTAAAGGTCTGCCACCCAAAAAGGAGATAGTACATGATATTATTTTGTAGCAAGATGTTCTATTGCCTAACATTGGAATGTACAGGTTGTCTGCTTTAGAGAATGCTGAAATCAAGAAGTAGGTGTAGGAGTTGCTCGAGAAAGAGTTCATCAGGTTTAGCACATCACCATGTGGGTCACCAATCGTTTTGGTGAGAAAGAAATATGGTTTGTGGAGAATGTGCATTGACTATCGAGCATTGAATAATATAACAAAAAAGAATTGTTATCCCCATCCTCACATAAATGATCTTTTAGATCAATTAAAGGAAGTTGTTTATTTCACCAAGCTGGATTTGCACAGTGGATACCATCAAGTCAGAGTTGTAGAGAAAGATGCATGGAAGACTGCTTTCAAAACGAAGCAGGGATTGTATGAGTGGCTGGTGATGCCTTTTGGCTTGACCAATGCCCCTGCTACTTTCATGAGATTAATGAATGATGTACTCAGACCCTTTCTTGATGATTTCGTTATTGTATATCTGGATGACATTCTGATTTTTAGTAAAATGTGGGAAGAAAACTTAAAGCATGTTAAGCAGACATTAGATGTTTTGAAAAGAGAAACTTTATGTTAAACTCTCAAAATGTGAATTTGCCAAAACATCTCCAAATTATTTGGGTCATATAGTAGGGGGTGGTGAATTGAAAATAGATCCCTCTAAAGTGGCAGTCATTGTAAACTGGCCTAAACCCAAGTCTGCTATAGAAGTGAGAAGCTTCTTAGGAGCAGCAAAATATTGGAGGAAGTTCATCTCTAACTTCTCCTTAATTGTAGCTCCCTTACATGCTTTGACAGGATTGAACAAGGTGTTTCAATGGGGAGGCAAACATCAGAAAGCCTTTGACACCTTGAAAGAAAAGATTAGTACATCACCTGTACTAGCACTGCCTGATCTACAAAGACCATTTGAAATCCAAACTGATTCCAGTGACTATGCCATGGGAGCAGTGTTGACACAGCTCGGTAAACCCAGATGTTATCATTCTGAGACTTTTAATCCTGCAGTAGTTAACCATCCTACATATGATAAAGAGTTGTATGCATTAGTTTAGAGTGTGAAAAAGTGGAAGCATTATTTAATGGGAAAACAGATGGTAATACATACTGATCATCAACCACTTCAATATTTACACTCCCAAACTAAGTTGCAGCAATCAAGACATTACAGGTGGATGGGTTTTCTACAACAGTTTCATTTGGTCATTAGATATAAAAAGGGCATACATAACAAAGTTGCAGACATGTTGTCTAGACCTATTATAAATGCATCTACTACACTTAAGCATAATTTTGTACTACATGAAAGCTACATTGAACAATATGCTCAAGATATAGATTTTAAAGATGTATATGCAACTTTGAGTCAAGGAAAAAAGGTAGAAGAATTGGATTATCATGTGAAGGACCGACTCTTGTATCATTGTGGGAAACTCTGAATTCCACAAATAGAGAGAGTAAAGATAATTAGAGAGGCACACACTTCTTTGATATCAGGTCACTTTAGGGTAAGTAAAATAGTTGCACAGCTGCAAAGATTTTGTTATTGGCCGAAAATGAATGAGAAAGTTTCTAGATATGTAAAAGGGTGTACTATGTGTCTAAAAGCAAGCCCAGCAATAGAAAACTAGGCTTGTACACTCCATTACCAGTTCCTTCTCACCCTTGGGAAAGTGTTTCCATGGATTTTGTTGGAGGACTGCCTAAATCTAGGAAAGGTCATG
>APFE031269677.1:12264-26143 GCA_000404065.3 Pinus taeda | reverse complement strand
TATATATATATCTTTATCCATTTATCCATATAATTGATATTACTTTATCCTCTTCTCTATTTGCACTAGGCATATCAACTCGAAAGGATCACTTCATGCCAGCTCAACCATGGAGCTTGATATTGATAGTGTCAAGAGAATTGAACCTATGACCTCTCAATAGAACAAGGGATTTAACAATGGGGACTCAACCAATTGTGCTAACCCTTGGGGCTAAATTACACATCCCTCTTACTAACAAGTAGTTAGCAGTAATGGGTAGCCTAGTTGGTCAAATCCCCCTTTGCCAATTCATTGGCTTTCTATCACAAGGCATGGGTTTGATCCTCCTTGGGTCCATCTAGGTCAGACTTCTTTATTTGAGTCAACTAGTAATGTATCCCCTTTGGGTGGGCCCACCTAGGGGTATTAATATGAAAAAGTAATAATAAAAAGTAGTTGAAATTTTATATTTTCAATTATTTTTTCTCTTTCTATATATATATATATTATATCATTAATATATATATATATTTATCTATATATATAATATATATATATATATATATCTTAAGGAGAGTTATTGAGACAAGGATTGTGTTAGCAATAGTTGCTTGTGTAGGGTCTGTCTATGAGAGTATAATGTTGAGATGAGTAAGAAAGAAGTGTTGATATTGCGACTAATGAAATTGTATTGACAGAGCTAGTATATTGTTTTGATAACAAGTGGATCCAACCTAAAATGAGATGAAGTCTGTAGAAAGTTCACCTGTAGAACAAACCGATATATGCAGTGTCCTAAAGCATAATACTTGTTCTACTTCTACAAAACATTAAGCGGAAGCATAATCAAAATCATGAGCAACATCACGTAGAAACATGCATAACTGATCAAGAGAACGGGGGTAATGGAACGGGGTTGCAGGCCGACATCGGTCCTGCAGCCACCCCTGATACACCTCGGCAAATGTGCCCGGGCTCGCGACCGTTTATTTTTTCCTCACATGCGAAGAATGCCATTTCCTACCTTTTCCTTTTACCCTGTTTATTTTACCTCTGCCGATCGTTGTTGGGGTCCTGCAGCACAGTTCTCAGACAGGTCACGGACGCCTCCCATCGTTTTCCACTCACCTGCTCGTCCCGGTTGGTTTTCTCCGTTTCCATACTTCCCGCCCCAGGACGGTCCCAATCCATTAGCGCTGTCAGTGCCGGTCTCCGACGGTTACCTGGTTCCGAGGTATTTAAATTGTTTTAGCACCTGGCGTAATGGACCTAGATGAGGTAGAATATTCGGACTCTCTGCTGGTGGAAGGCTCCATCTAGCACTCCACGTTTGCGGCTTCGGGAGGTCTGTACAGCGAAAGCTTGACTGCCAGCTTCGAGGACCTCACACAGATGACAGACCCTGTTCTCTTAGCCTCTCTTTAGCTGGATGAACCCACTTCCTGGACACCCTTCACTGTCCCTTCCCCGGCCTTCTTGTTTTTCTCACAGATTGCTTCCAAGCCTCTCCTACCCACGCCGACCCTTCGGAACTGCCGGGTTCTCACCCTCCCCTACTTCAACCTGAAGTCCCCCTCGAAGCTCTCCCTCTGGCAGTTCTGGCCCCTCCCCCTGCTCCCCCTATTTCCTCTGGAAGTTTTAACTCAACCCCCCCCCTCCCGGAGAGGCTATTCCCACCCCCCTCCTAGCCCCTAACCCTCCCCCCTCGCTCGTTGCTCCGGAAGGATCTAGGGCTCCTACAAACCCTAAGCGTATGTCCTCCCACTCCTCAAAGAAATAGCGCTGCTTCAAATCCCGTACCGCGGACATCATTCTAAGGCTCGAAGAAGACATTCAGCGGGGGGAAGCGATGGATTTAGCGGATAGGGTGCTAGTGGGACGTATCAGAGGCAAAAATTACTCAACGGAAAGGCTGAAGTTATGGGAAATGAAGATATGGGGTCAGAATCTAGCGAAAATCCCCTCGGAGATCTGGGGTCAACATCTGGCGGAAATCCCCTTTGTCCAGACATTCGTGTGGGGATGGTTCGCGTTGAGGTTCACCAGGGACGACCACACGAGCTGGGTTTTGTCATCTTTCCGGCATTTCGAAAAAGCACCGGTACTTCTCAAAAGATGGTCACCCCTTTTTGACCCAGAGACAGAACAAATCGGGGCTGGGCCGGTCTGGATCAAGCTCCCGAGCTTGCCCCTCTAATACTAGTCTGAGGATATCTTTAGGAGAATTGGGAATTCACTGGGTTCTTATATGGAGTCTGAAAAGACATATATCACAACGGGCATGATCGCATATGCCAAGATCTTAGTGCATATGGACACAAGAGGAGGCCTACAGGAGTTTATCACTATACAATGGAAATCCTTCTCGAGGAAGCAGAAGCTAGATTATGAAGGAATCCCCTACCGCTGTAGGAGATGCCATCAAGTGGGTCATCTGTACAAAGATAGCCCCCTCCTCAAGAAAAATCCTCAGGATACTAGAGAGTAGGAACAAGCCCCGGAAGCCAGGAACCCCGAGCCACTGGTCGCTGTAGCTCAAAAGGCGGAGCAAATCAAAACTTCAGACACTGTGGAAGCACCGCTCACACCTCTGCAGAAAAAGAAAAGCAAGAACCTGATCAAGCCTCTTTCTCCTCCACTGACGCACTCAAAGGCAACGAAAGGTGACTTCTTCTCATCGGGTATGTCTCTCCCCCCTACTGCCTCTCGTTCTCATCATACTTCTTCTTTTTTATCACTCTCATCCCATTTACCCTGACCAATTTTGATTCCCTCCCCCTCCTCCCCATTGGCTCTCAACCCGGTTGCAGATTCTCGGCCCCCTCTCCCCCCTCAAGACCAGGTCAACTATATATGACCTGCCCTCTCCCAAAGCCATCGACCACTTTTACCTCGTGCACCCTATCGTCCATCCATTCCCCCCCCCCAGACTCCTTCCCCCTTGGTAAACTCAGCGCCGAGGTACTCCACTCGCTCGACTTCCAAGTAGAAAGAACTGGATGCCATAGGGCTGGATGCTACCCCTCCTATCCTCTCACCCAAACAAGGTAGAGGTTGACCTTCCAAACTTCAGAAAGAAAAAGAACAAGCGGGTGACGAAGTGATTCAGGGCAAACAACATACCATTGAAAGGGTACTTAGAGCAAAGGACACCCTCCCCAATCCCCCCCCATGAAATTTTTGTCCTTCAATTGCAGAGGGTTGGCCAGCCCCGAGAAAAAGTTGGCCTTGAAGCCTCTCCTTTTATCTGATTTGTTTGATGTGATCCTTTACAAGAAACCCTTTATAAGGCATAAGTGGTTATCCCTATCCTCAGTTCTTAGTTTTCGGGATGGATTTTCCACGCTCTTGATATCTCGGGATGCTCCGGGGGAATCACAGTTGGGTTCAAGCAGAGCACTATTAACCTGAAGAACATTTGGGGAGGTGGGGGTTTTCTAGGAGCGGACATCTACTCCAAGGACCTGGAGGAAGAGCTGAGAATTATCAATGTCTATGGACCTTGCCACAATAGGGAGCTCTTTTGGTGTAGGCTACCCAGCTCCCACCTCCTTAAAAAAGATAACGTGATCCTAGGAGGGGACTTGAATTTCTCTCTGGTTTTCTCATAATCCTGGGGACATACGGCACAGATATACCTGCTTTCTGATTTCTTTGAGCATCTGCTAGAGAACTCCCTCTGGATTGATATCCCCCCGGCTAAGATTCAACATACCTAGGGAAACAATCATACTGGTGAACAAAGCCTCGCTAGAAGACTGGACCGCTTTATTATCAAGGAGGCTTTCCACATCAACCACCCCAGATCTAGGCAATGGGTTGGAAGTGGGGGAATCTTAGATCATAGGCCCAATTTTTTAGAGGTTGGAGACAAGCGGCAAGAGCACACAACCCCTTTCAAATTCAACTTTACGTGGCTCCGAGACCTCTCCTATATCAATCTAATAACCGATTTCTGGAAATCACACCTGATCTCTGAGGAGGAGGATCCAACAATTCGGTTTGTCAAAAAACTCTCTGAAATTAAGATTTTATACAGAGTTTGGGCCCACAAGAAAAGGGAACAGGAAGACCTTATTATATCCCAAGCTGAGCAAGTGATCACAGATCTTGAATCTCAATCAGAGGGTACCTTCACTTCTTTGGAACAGAAAACCCTTTATGAAACATTAACCAAGTAGAGGGCTCAAGTTCTTAAAGACAGAGAAGCAAGCTGGCGACTAAGAAGTAGAGCGATCTGGCTGAAGGAGGGGGACGAGAACAAAAAGTTCTTCCACCGCTTTGCAAATGGAAGGAAAGCAATCAACACTATTTGGGAGCTGCAAAATGAACAGGGGAATCAGGTTCACACCTCGAGAGAGCTCACCTCATTGGCCACCTCACATTTCAGGAATATTTATATGGCCCTAAGGGAAGCTAGCCTACTCGAGATCATGAGAGTGACTGAGCACTTCCCCAGGTTTGTGGATGGAGGGGAAGAAGGGGATCTCAACAAGGAGGTTTTGCTAGGGGAGCTTGAGGCTACTATCCAGGGTTTCCAAAGAGACAAGAGCCCAGGACCTGATGGCTGGTATATAGAATTCTATCTTGCTTTTTCTGACCTACTGGGTCAGGACCTCCTCAAGGTAATCAATCATTGCTGCCTCAATGGAAAAATTCCCATGGCCATCAAATCCACTTTCATAGCCCTCATTCCTAAATCCAACAAGCCAGCCTATTTCAACGACTTTCGGCCCATCTCGCTATGTAATTGCCTTTACAAGATCATGGCCAAAATCCTAGCTAATAGACTCAAGCCCATCCTTTCGGCACACATTTCCCTTGAACAGTTTCTTTCCTTCAGCATCACCAGATCCACGAAGCCATTGGAACTGCACAAGAACTCCTTCATTCGGTGCAGAGTAAGAGGCTGAAGGGCATGATCTTAAAAGTGGATCTCTCCAAAGCTTTCAAAAAAGCAAGCTTGCTCTAGATACGCATGCTCCTCACTCATCGAGGCTTCCCTTATATGTTCATCAAATAGAGAATGAGCTGTATTTCTGATGTGCCTTACAGTTTCCTCCTTAATGGACCTCCCACTCCTTTCTTCATAGCCGAAAGGGGCCTTAGGTAGGGATGCCCTCTATCACCTTTACTTTTCCTGCTTGTCATGGAGGGGCTAAGTAGACTGATAAGGGCAGAACACAGGAGGGGCAGAATTACAGGTATAAAAGTAGTGGAAAATTGCTCTCTCACCCACCTCCTATTTGTAGATGATGTGCTAATATTATTAAATGGAAGCATGGCCGACACCTCTGCCTTGCAGAATGTTTTCGACCTCTTCCAGAAGGCTACATGCATGATCATAAATGTTCACAAATCCACCCTCACAGATATAGGATGCTCGCAACATGAAGTACATTTCACACTTTGATGGTTTCCTTTCTCTACTCATCCCATGGAGGAAGTGTTGAAATATCTAGGATATCACCTAAAACTTGGGGGATACAAAATCACTGACTGGATCTGGCTAATTGTTAAGGTGGAAAAGAGGTTGAATGTGTGGTACAATAGGTACCTTAACCGGGCAAAAAGACTCATCCTCATAAAAGCAGTGCTGGAAGCAACATCGGTTTACTGGATGTCTCTAGCCTGGATACCCCGGGGAATCCTAGCCAGATTGCAAAATATCTGCAACAGATTCCTATGGAAGGGGAACAAGCAGGGGAATCTCTTCGCATGGGTAAAGTGGGACACAATAGCTAGGCCTAAGAAATGGGGATGATGGGGTATAAAAAGGTTGGATTTTTTGCCAAAGCACTGGAAACAAAGCTAGGATGGCAGCTCATCACCTCGCACAGCCTCTGGACAAGAGTAGTATATGATAAGTACATCGCCCTGGAAAACACTTTCGACTGGATCTGCAGGGAACACAGGGTAAGTGATGGCAAATCCAACATATGGAAAGCAGTACTAAACTCCCTCCCCCTCATTTGGGAAGGCCTAACATGGCGAATACATCAGGGGACACTGTTCGTATAGGAGTGGATCCCTGGATCAGATGTGGAAATGCCCACCTACTCCCAGCACAGTTGATTGGTCTCCTAAAGAGCCAGGGCATTACTCATATATCCAACATTGCAGATCAGGAAAACTCCACCCTTTTCCAGCAGGATTGGAAGACAGCAGAAGAACTTCACATCCTGGGACACTGGAGGCAAGGCTGGGAGGACTTCACGGAAGCTCTTACACAAGAACACATCAGGATAACGAAAGAAGAAGATGAAATTGTATGGGCTTTTGCAAAAAATGGAAAATACTCCCCTAAGGAAGGCTACCTAAAGCTCATGCAGCATGCCCAGCTAGAAAACGTTCAACATTGGTGGAAAGCACTTTGGAAGCTCAAAGTAGCACCCAGAATGCAACTGTTAATGTGGAACATCCTTTTCAACAAAATCCCCACGGGCACAAATTTGATGAGGTGATATTTTCATGGGCCGTTCTGGTGTCACCTCTGTGGGAACAATGAGGAAGAGACCAAACACTTATTTCTATCCTGCCCTATTGTCATCAAACAATGGACCCTCATCTCCTCATCTTCTCTCTCCCTACAAAATTGGCAAGGGAGATCCATTATAGAGGCTTGGCTGGACTGGTTAGAGAAGCACAAGGGTAGAGACAGGAACATACCCCTCCTAATGTGCAGGGCTATCTAGACGGCAAGGAACTAGGCCAATTTTGACCAAAAGGATCCCCTCTGGCCTGCCATCAGAACCCATATACTTGCTGATTTCAGCCTCCTCCCCGAAGACCCCCCACAGACTCCTCCCAGAACCATCCGACTTGAGCTCATTCATAAATCATACCCTTGGGCCTACTTTGATGGTTCAGCTCAAGAAGAAGACTGTGGGGGAGGGGCCATACTCTACCTAAGGGATGACCACCGCTTTAAGATCCAAATTCGCCTGGGGAGGGGTACAAATAATTTGGCTGAGCTCACCACGGCCAAACACTTCATCACTTTTCCCTTGAGAAACGTTGTACAAAGCTACAACTGTTTGGGGACTCAAAACTTGTCTGTAATTGGCTCAACAAAACATCTCAATGCTCTTCTTTTTCTTTGAGACACATTTTGGAAGAGGCTCACAAGCTTTCAGCAACTTTTGATAATTTTGCTTTTCAACACATTTACAGGGAGTGCAACTCAGGGGCAGACCACCTATCAAAGGAGGCAGCACGCAGGCAGGAAGAGGACTGGTTGATATAGGAAGAAGTGGATGGAACCTTCCACCAATATTACCACAGGTCGTTCGTAGATATGCATCCTCACTAGGAGACATAACCATACTGCTGATATTTTTCTCCACTCACAATTTCTTTTTGGCATAGTGGTTTTCTCGAAAACTGCTGGATATAACTACGGTTTATCTTAATGTTTCTACCACAACTACATCTGAGAACCCTACGACAATCAACTAAACGACTGTTTTTTATTCAAAAGCTTATATTGACCCACGGGTTTTGGTATATTTTTTTTGTATGGACCCAGATGGCTTCCCTGCGTGGAGCATATCTCTGCAAAACTGCTTATGTTTATCTTTGGCCTTTTTTGAAAAATCTCTCTTAGATCTTATGAACTCCTTGTTGGGAGGCAGAAGACAAAATGTTTTTTTATTTTTGTACATGGTTGCTGTTGCCACAAAATAGTTTTTTGCTATATCTAGGAGACTATCAGCCTCATTATGCATATGCCTAGGCATCTATAGAATGTAATTTCTTATGAACTAATAGAAATTACGACTTTTTCCACGGGAAAAAAAGTATATATATATATAGATATAGATATAGATATATATCAACATGATATATTTTTTTTGTGAGGTTATGTGAGTCCTAAGATGACTGGCATGCCTAACCTATGGCTTGAGTAGTCACGACCCAAGGGTATTTAAGTCATCAAAATCACATAGGGATCGCATCTGACCTTAGCCACACTAGCCCTTAGCATGGTTGGATTTTTTCCCACAAAGTTTCGAACTAGTGACCTTTACGCCACAGGGTGTCTTAATAGAACACCCTGACATCATCTACTCTATGCCTTGTGGGATGATATAAAATTGTTTATTTAAAGTGTGCATTGAAATATTATTAAAATTAAAAGAATAATAATCTTCATTATACTCATCACACTCGAAAGTGAAAAAAAATCACTTTCAATTATTTATTTCTCTATATAAATTTGATATAAAATTATATAATATGGACATTGAGATATTTTATTTATTTCTTTTTCCTGGAAAAAAATTCTATGTTTTCATCCATATATATTTGAAGGAAAAATATATTTTACACATACACATGTATATGTGCATTCACTAGGATCTGCGCATATCCTAAAGTGGCATAATAGTCAAAGAATAAAATCATAAAAAATTACAATCCTATCCCCAAGGAGCAATATGCATTTCATAAACCAACCCAAAAATAATGCAATTAGAGTGCATCTAGTACCATACATTTAAAAATTCATAATATAGTTAACTAAAAAACTAAATATGTTATGTTAAAATATATACAGGTGAGTCCAAAAAAAAGGAAAGCAAAAGCTTGAGTAAAGGACTAATATTAGTGATCAACCTTAAGCAACAACATGAATCTCGTCAATAAATGAACAATGGAAAAAATGGAAGTGTTAGCCCCAATCACTTATGTCACTTTCCAAAGCCCCTAATCCATGTCCAAGCCTTCTTTAGAAATCATGTCAGTAATCCTGTTCCACTCCTTGTTAACATGAATGCATGGGGAAGAATTATAAACATATTTTAGCTAAAAAATATCCTCCAATAAATAAGTGAAATGGTACAACACACTTGGATCACATTGACGCAATATACTGCCAGCATCGAGTCACCAAAAATTTGAAGTTGTTCTCATCGTTTTTCCTAGGAAAAACAAATTAGAGATCTGCAAGCTAACAATTCTTTCCAATTATTTGTACCTCACCCAAACCCATCTTAACATGAAATGAATGTTGATCTGAGAGGTGAAGAACAAAGTCCCCCCCCCGTCCCAACAACAGAGAGCCTTCTGCTTGAGAAGCACCTTTGAGAACTGACATTTGGGGTTTAGATCAAGATTGTCCTGCCCCTAGTAGAAACCTTTGACAGTGAATAGTGAGAAAGGACAACAAGGCCATCTGTAGCAACCATAACTAGAGAAGACAATTTATCCTGAAATATTTCCATATTCCGAGCCAACCAAATAACTCAACTGAGGATGAGAGGGAGGGCTTGAAAAGGCTTAGTAGCCCTTTTATCAACTCAACCTTTCTAGGTCTCCACAAATGATGCCCCCTCCCAAGAGAAATCAAGTCCAAGAGCTTCCCTACAGGGCGAACAAACAAGTTTTGTAAAGGAGCATTGGGAAATGAAATTATCAATGGATTATGCAAATCCTTTACACAGTGTGCACCACCTAGGACCAATTTTGTGTTTGAGTTGTATAACATCCTAGATAGGTACTTTCCCCTCAATGACACACCAAACAAGAAACCTGGATTTTGAGGAACATTTTGATTTCCAAGGAACATGCCACAATCATATAAGATCAACATTTTGAGCCAAAATATTTAATTGAATGTATCCCAATTTTGGAGTGTATACACCATCAGAAGCTAATGACCAAACCAACTCATCCTTAGCACTAGATATTCGAATATGTGATTCATGTAAATAATTTAAGAATAAGGCCCATTTTTCATGAAAGGTCCTATGAAGATTTAAATTTGAAATATGCATCTAGCCTTATCATCAACGAATGGTCCAAGTCAAATTGTCGAGATGAGAAATTATGGAAAAACCATGTTCCCTAAGTCTATCAACAAGATCTTGTGACAAACAATGACTATTTTTGCAACCATGCCATGGGTCCAAACCCAACCTCATCTTATCCCCATTACCAATCTTTCAAGCTAGGCCAAAAGAGATCAAGTTAAAAGAATTAAAAATTGACCACCAAACCACAAATATATTTAGTCTTGGCTTGTTCTGAGGAGACACCCACTCATGCAAAGAATATGGATAAATGTATTTGTGAGATATAACCTATGTCCAAAGGCTAGAGGAAGATAAGAGGCTCCAATCACACTTTGTAACCAAATACTTGGAAAACAAAAATGTATTTTTAAGCCCCAACCACCCAACAATATTTTCTCATCTCGGGGCCATTTGACCTAGGAAATGATGAAATGATCTACAGAGACCTACCATAATAAGTTTAAGTAGATCCTCTGAGCTTGTTCCAACACACCTTTAGGAAGTTAGGCCAAGGACATCTAGTAAACTATAATAGCGTGAAGAATATATTTTACAAAGACTAGTCTTATTTCTCTTGAAATCCACTGAAAGCTCCAAAATTCTAATCTTTTCTCCAGTTTAGCAATCAACCACTTTCAATCATCCTTTTTTATAATAGTTTAGCTTTAGATGGAAGCCCAATTTCTTAAGAACAACTTCTAGATTGGAAAACTAAAAAAGGAACATAGAAATGATAAATTAAATCTCATTATCCTCTAGGAGATGGAGTATATCCTTTCATTAATAACCATACCCATAGAATTCTTGAATATATGATGGATTTCTTATAGTTTTTGCATATCTATGTCCCCACCATTGCAGAAGATTATAATATCGTTGATAAAAATTAATGCGAAATTGATAGGGCATGAGCAATAACCACCCCTTTAAACTCACCTTGACTCTTTCACTCCTCCAACATACAACTAAGGCCTTTAGTGACTAGAAAAAAGAGAAGTGGAGACAAAGGACAACCTTGTCTTAAGCCATGCTAATCAAAGAAAAAATATTTAATTAGAACAACAAATGATCCAAACATCACACAACACATAATCCAATTGATAAATGGAACCTCAAGCCCAACATGAGTTAGGAGGAGTCAAATAAAGAGCTAGTTTACTCGATCATAAGCCTTTCAGAGATCAATATTTAAAACCACCCCTTTTTCCTTCAATATGTTCATACTATAAAGACATTCTTGTGCCACCCTGGTGGCTTCATGAATCTGCCTCCCTTCCAATAAGCCAAATTGTTCTTGAGAAATAGAATTAGAAAGAATAGGCTCTATACTTCAATCTATAATCTTTGACATTACTTTTTAGACATAATTGCATAGGGACATAGGCCTAAACTCCTAAAAAGTGGAAGCTTGGTTTTCAACCCTGAGGATTAAAGTGAGAAAGTTAGAGTTGAAGGCTGGTAAAATCCTACCTTCCCACCTGGATTTATTTACAACCCTTAGTAAATTAGACCCCAAAGTTTCATAGAAGGTTGTAAAAATTCAACAACCCAACCATCAGGACCAAGGCTCTTATCCTTTTGAAAACTAGAAAGTGCATCTTTTAGTTCATCATCAAACACTTCCTCCATCAAGTCCCTATTGTCGACATCCTCCACAGATCTTGGAAAAAATTAAGCCACGTGAATGGCTTCAACAATAGTAGTCCCCTTTGATTCCTTAAAAGTTGATTTTAAATGGTCCACACCCAGAGAGGAAAGGCCCTCAAAACAAGAGACCTCACCCCCATTTGGCCCCTCTAAACTCCAACTAGTGTTCACATATTTCCAACCCTTTGCATAGGCATGAAAAAAAGTGTATTTCCATCACCATAATCTAGCCAAATAGCCCTCTTTTTCATGCACCATGTAGTTTCCTTATTGGAAATAATCTATTTCCTTATCAATTCCAAACTGCAAAAATTCCCCCTAGACTCTTGAGAATAAAAACCAACATCAATTGAGTTAGAGAAAGCATCAATTTGTTGTTCAATAGTCACCAAGTATTCTTCCTCTTATTTCTAAATAGACACAACTCAGTCTTTCGATAAAAGTTTTATATGTTTCAGGTTAAAAATCAAATTGTGATGCAATTGACAACTCCAAACCTACATCAAAGGGTCTCTAATTTTACCATAGTAGCTCATAGAAACTCTCCTCTTTAATCCAATTTGAATTCATTTTAAATGGAATATCAAGTCTATGAGAAAATCCCTTTATCTCAAATAGAATAAGGGCATGATTGAACAAACCACCAGATCCCACCTATCGACAAAGAAGAGGGTATATGTGGACCATAGCCTCATCCACAAGAAAACAGTCTAGTATTTTTGATATATGTTCCTCTTCCTCACATAAATACTCCAAGTGCGATTAATATGACCTAGAACATGATTAGATAGTTTCTTAGATTCGATGTGATGTGAAAAAAAATATGAGGGGATTAATTCTAGCATGCAAAACCCATGATTTGGCCACACCTATAGAGAAGTTCACAACACCACCAATAATCAAGTTTTCCCCATTTAAAATCACCTTTCTAAAAAAATCATTCCAAAAAGCCATGCGATCATCATTTGGACCATATATATTGATGAAGATGAACTTACAATCTAGCTCAATGAAGAAACCAACCATGCCAAGTCTAGAGAAGATACACTAGACATTATGAACTATGATTTTCTGTGAATCCCACACCAAGGACAGACCCCCCTGATCAACCATGAACATCTAATGCAATAAAATTCCATGCAAGCAAGATGGATTCAAAGAATTTTGAAATAGACTGTTATGAAACCAGCTCAAGAAAAGATAGAAAATATAGATCAACGCCTTAGAATTTAGCCTCTTCGAGGGGGCAACCTCCTTTACATTACATAAATGAACAATTCTTGGATGATTCAAATGACAAAACCTCCTTTCTATATATAGGAGTCTAAGGAGTCACAATATAACCCAGCCGACCTAACAATAATAATATAAAGCCACAAAAATAACAATAGAGGGATTCTATGGGGCACAGTAATAACAATATGGGGGCAATAGGGGCACAACAATATTAATAAGGGGTATAACTACAATAGTAATGGGGTAACACTAGTATTATAGGGACCCAACATGCCCCTCTCCTTCAAAAAAAGTGTTGTCCTCAACGCTTGAGTAGTTCTGGATACTTCTGCATAAAATTCTCATCCTCCCATGTGGAATCTTCAGTGGATAGGTTCTTCCACTTGATAAGATACTCTGGAATTGAACGATTTCGTAGCTGTCGAGTTCTTGTTCCTATGACTGCTTTCGGTTCCAATATAATTTTTCCTTCCTCGTCAAGTTCTGGCAATATTGTTTGAACTGGGAGCTTGTCGCCTATAAACTTATTTAAACATGAAACATGGAAAACTGGGTGCAATCGAGAAGCTGCAGGAAGCTCCAATTTGTATGCCATAGTACCAATCTTTTGCAACACCTTGTACGGACCGTAATACTTTGGTGATAATTTATTTTCCTTCTTAGCTTGCTTGAGGGACATCTGCTTATATGGTTGTAGCCGTAGGAATACCCAATCACCTACATCAAAACTTCTTTCATTGCGATGTTGATCCGCCTGTTGTTTCATTCTATTTTGTGCCAACATGAGGTTATCCTTAAGAGTTGGAGGACTTGTTGTTGATGTTCGATGTGATGTTCCATTGCCTGAACCTTAGAATTTTCTCTTAATATGATGTGATGGATGGTGGTTGATACCCATAAAGTGCCATAAATGGGGTCATTTTTGTTGCTGTATGGAAGGAAGTGTTATACCACCATTCAGCCAGAGGCAACCATTTGACCCATTGTGTATTTTTATCAGATACAAAGCAACGAAGATATCCTTCCAAACATTTGTTTACTATCTCAGTTTGCCCATCAGATTGAGGATGATAAGATGAGCTATGAGCTAACTGAGTACCAAGACAAGAAAATAATTCTGTCCAAAAATTTCCCGTGAAAATGGGATCTCTGTCACTTACAATAATCTTTGGATTTCCATGTAGCTTTTGAATTGTTTCCATAAATGCAGTAGAAACTGT